>JABFPJ010004805.1:0-13151 GCA_022817425.1 Gryon sp. ZL-2020 | reverse complement strand
GCGCGTAGCCACTGATCCACTGAAACATAAACAGTAGCTAACGTCGTATTGGAGATATGACTCCTACTAATTCATTATGTTTTGATAAATTGTACTATACTGTTTCGTAATAATTTTACTATCATAAAATAAAATTAAATAGACATTTTCTAGAAATTCCTAAACATTCTAAATATATTTATCAAATTAACACGTATATCCCAGCATTACAATACTTTCTTGTAAATTTAATAAGAACATTTCTTTTAGTGTATACATTTCGCGACGTTCGATCATCAAACGGTTAAACAAAAAAAATGTTTTTTAATATATTATATTACTCTATTTTTATATTTATGATCTTTGATATAGAAAATATGCATCCGAATAATAAATTACCTCATATTGATATATTTATTTATAAATTAATACATATTTTTTGAAAATATTTACTGACAAATTAATTTCATAGAAAAGAACTATTTGAAAAATCAAAGAAAATAGTTCTCAGATGTGCTAACGTATATCGAATTACAAAAGCTAAGCGAGTATCCAAGATTAAAATAATATATTAACAAACCATATAATATAATCATGTAGTTATGTTTAGAATAAACTATACTGTGACTATGTTTCAATTCAATATTTCAAATAGTAATATAAGAAATTAGAATATTTTACTAAAATAAAACCGATTCATAAACAAAATTTAAAATCATTGAAATTGAAGATAAATCTATTATTATTTAAAGGAAACTTTAAGATGCTTCAAAATAAAATATAGGTCTTGTTTAATTTCACAAAACAAATTGTTTAAGAATTTTTTAAATCGTACTTTTAATAAAATTCTTTTTTACAAGTGTATGCAAAAATTAAATCACTTATTCATTAATGTTAAGTATTAATATTATATTAAATATTTATATTAAATATTAAACTAACTTTTCTTATATTAGTTCTCAAAGAAAGAATAATTAATAAGAAATAACCTAATTTAAACTAAGAAAGCAACCCTAGTAAAACTTGCTGGAGCTGCAACATAAATGTAACACCAGGCATTCGTCTGGGCCCGATAAGGGGACATCGCCCTATCGGGCCCTGACGAATGCCTGGCGTTACATCTATATTGCAGCCTGATTGAGTTTTTAATAAGGCAACAATTTGACTATAAAACCGCACAACATTGCACTCTTTATTAAATTTAAAGGGCCAATTGCAAAAGCAACTGGTTAGAATAAAAAATCACAGGTCATTTTGACAGACCGATCAACATATCCGTCATTGGATCTATCTTTCCGGCAGATGACGGGGGATTGTTGAGGCGGTGCGCGCGTGCAATGACACGATGGTATTCACATCACCTATTCAACAACAGCTGAGCGCCACGCGAGACGAGGACGGAGTTGTACGCAGACGAAGAGCACGATAACCACCGGCGAGGGCGGAAGGGCAAACCAAGGGCGGGGGAGGGAGCGTCCAAGGAGGAAAGGACGCCGGGAGTTCGACAAAGACAGAGGGGCAAAAGCAAAGAGTCCCGTCGCATTGACGAGAGTCCGTGGGTTAGCGCTTGCTATGCGTCGGTTGCTAGTGGTTTGGCAGCATCGTTGCTCCCAGGCAACAGAGACCGACTCAGCAGCGTGTTTTGCCGCTCCAATCACATGTCAGGCTTCAGTACTGCCTCGGTCGTCGAGCGAATAACTTCTCGGCGCGGGTCTTTTTCGACGCGACTCTCAAATATTTGCGCACGCGATACTACACTTTTCGCAAGGTGATAGCACAAGTTCATGTAAAGGATAAGGTTTTGTTGGTGAACCAAAACGTCGTGGTTGCAATTGTGCCACGTGGATACCACGTGGATGGTGTTGTCTTTATAAAATTTGAGTGTCATTTTTGGGAGTTTAATCAGTGTTTAAGTTTATTCTTGTGTGATTAGTGGTGATTAAATTGCGTTCTTCAGTGGATTATAATTTTAACTCGTTTATATATATATATATATATATATATATTTATGTATATACATCTTTACAAGTGGATATTGCGGGGATCACTTGTTGCGCTGAGGATTACTTGTTGCTCAACAAAGGTTAGTGCTACTCATTTTGCGGCCCCACTGTTCAATTATGTTGGATATATGTTGTCGTTATTTATTGTTGTTACAATGATTATGTCATAGTGTGCACCACACATGTCAGCTTTTGTATAGCGTTTTCATGTATGACAAGTGTTGGGGAGATGTTCAACACTATTACCACATGTAGTTTGTAGATTTTTTCCAATGATATTATTCACAAACAATATTAAATATGATTGCAAACTGTGATGAAGATTACTGGTATTGTATAATAAGATATCTTATATTGCTATAGTCCTCAATTTACAACAAGTGAACATATAAAAAAGACTTTCAACTAGATTTAACAATCTAACAACATTTCTAGATCGAAGAATCTTATTGTTAGATCTAGAAATCTTAACAATCTTATTGTTAGATCTAGACAGTATCTACATTATTTGTTGAAATTTGTGTGAAGTCTTATGTCAGTTTTTATGTATCTTCAACTTTATTAAGAATAACCAACTTTTGACTTATTGTCATGACCTCGATAACTTTTTCTCAGCAGAGTTGATTAGCCGCGAAAGATAATAGAGCCGACGACTGATTTTTGAGAGAAAAATTGTTTGATTTTCGAGCGAATTTATCCGCGTATCTTTTGCTCGTCAATGAGCGTAATCTACACGGCCTTATCAATGAGATTGCGCTTACGTCAAAGATTTGCACTGTAATCATTTTATCACAGGATCTATAATTATACCTCACATTGTAGCCTCGTTGTGCAATTTGACGTGATTTCCTACTCTTGGATCCTCCGATGGCTCCCGGTTAAAATCGACAAACAATAATTTGATTAATGAAATTTGTTCTTAAATAGGCAAAATTTACTCAGCTAATTATTTTAGTTCTTATTTTTTTTATGCTCTTGTCATACAAAAATGTTTTTGTATGTATACATTTATTAGATGAATAAAATATTACTTTTATAGATTGAACTTGTTTAAATTCTTAAATACTTTAATTTGCATTAAATATGTTAACATAATTGCGAAATTATTCTATCTGTATCTAATCTTCGGCGGACTTTGAAAATGCTCTACTCGGGTTTATTGGAACTAAGTCGATCGAAGATTTATCATCGTGTAATTACATGATTTATCAACAATTTGCGATTCTGTGGTTGCAATTAACTCGCAATGCAAGCACATATAAATTAAGTACGTCAAGTACATATTATAGAAAGTAAAATTTCCTAAATTTGTTCCGATAATGCTCCGTAAGTATTAACGGAGCAGTATCGGAAATAAAGAAATGAACAAATTTTGTAACAATTTTAGGGATTTAGTTTAGTAACATAAGGAAACATGAAGAAATAACCTGCACTAAAAGTCACATTGTTTCATATGAATTATTTTAAGAAGTATTGTAAAATGCGATACATTTTATTGAGAAGATTTACTATAAAAAGAAGTGCCAAAATGGTACAAAAAATAATAACAAAATAAATAATTAATCCTGACACAGTTTGATTTTCCACTTGAATTATTAAAATAATGCAAGTGGTTTAGTCAAAAGAATGTCGACTACAATAAATTTAATTCTTAATGCATCAACAATTTGTTCCATTCAATGAATACTTTAATATTATTTGAATTAGTCGTAATTTGAATAATTTTAACATAAGTTGCTACGCGAGACGTGTTTTTCGAGGGAAACGTTCAAGAGTAAATACAACTCGACAAAGTAACCGTAGTGTTTGTTTTAAAATGAACAAAAAAATTTTTAAAAAGGAGACAAAGATAAAAATGAAACTGCAATCGTCGATGCAAGCTAGTGACTAACGAAGTTGCTATTTGCCGCATCGAATATTGGATTAGGTGTCATAAAGTATATACATCGAGAAACCGATGTAACTTAAACGTTTTATTCTTTGCGTCTAAAGTACTGGCAAAATAGTTATGCGCTTCGCAATTATTCGAATGATCAGGTCCAATTTACAATTAAATAAGACATAGTTTTATGAATCTCGTATTAGTCTAGTATCTGTCTAGAATCTGTCTAGACAGAATTACTGTAAAATTCTATATACATGGAAGAATTCTATTTATTTTTCTTGAGACAATCATACTTATACTTTTGTTAGGTAACACTTTGACAAAAAGTAAATTTTTATTTACCTTTGTTGTAAATAAGACTAATAACTAAAAAAAAGTCATTTTAGTATTTTTTAAAAGTTATTTTAAATTTGTTTTAAACATATTTTTTTTCTTTATATTATATATGTATATATAATATAAATAAATATAATACAAAAAGTTTAAATAAAATAAACCATTTTTATAACCCACGACATTTAACTTAAGTTATTACCAGATAACGATTGTTCATTTCTGTAATAATTATTTTTTATTATTTTTTAATGTTTTGAAGATACAATTAATGATAAATAAAAAATTACTGATTAATGAAATTACTGATTCATTATTTCTTAAATATTATTTTTATATGTACTATTTATAAAAAGGTTAATTAATGTTTATTAATATTGAACTGCATAGTTTAATCCGACTTATAACAAATATTTTGATGTAATATTATAATTAGTAGAAATCAGTAAGAATTAAATGATACATTAACATCAATTCTAATGATACAATATATCATATTTATAGGTTAAATATGAAAGACAAATACGGCGACAATTCATGTCGAATAAAATGTACTATTTCCCTCGATGTATTTTTCCAGTAACCTTAGGCATGAATATGAAGCAGTTATACACTGCCTGGTTGGATTTCGCCGTGAGCAATCTTTAATGCAGCCTTACCAACATTGTAAAATGTTCTCATTGTTAATGAGTTCTTTTTCGTCTTCAATTTTACCTTTGAAAAAATTAAGTGGTTTTTCCCTACTTTGCAATTTATCGACGAACATTCGAGAGTTACCGTTTATTAATGGAATAATTTAAGTAATACTCATTCAAAATGAGCAATTTAATCTTAATTTAAATTACAAATTTATGTAATCGAAAAATATTTTTAATTTCACGTTTTTATTGAAAAAACCGTTACGAATTTTAAATTATGCACCAAAGTGTTGATGATATTGACTTAAATTGTTACGTTTTATTTATACAATAATATTCACTCATTTAATTGATCTGTGCCGTTTAATATATTACAACTGGAATGTTTTCTGATACTCTCTAAATTTGAACCAGTGAATAGTTACTGGTTGAACCAGTACAGATCCGTCCACTGGCATTCAGTGAATAGTCACTGAATGAACCAATAAAAACACATTTTACTAATTAAGCCAGTAAATGGAACCAGTAGTTTTTCTAGTCACGTGATTTATAATGCTTTAAATTGTATGGCGAGAATTTTTGAATTATTTACCCTCACGGACGAAGATATAAATAACAATTTCATATTTTATTTTATACTATTGACGCATTTTTATAAAAATTATATATATATTTTATATATTATATATAATTTCTATATAATTTTATATATATATAAAATAGAGTTTGTATATTTTTCATGAAAATACAAAAAATTTTATTTTTTATATATTTTTATTTTTTTATATAACTTTTTTTGTCCTCGCACGCAGACGATATATGGTTGCACTGGGCTTTTTGATGATTTCCGCACACCTTCAATGTAGTCGTCTAATTGCATTGCCTTCTATAAACAAATAGCGCATGAAACATTTTTAACAAATATTTTGTAAAAACCTCGAAAAACTTGAGACTTAAACTTGCAAATTTTCTACGCTTCATATAAGAATTTCTGATTTTTTATGAAAACTCATTACACCACACGGATGTATGATATTTTATTTTAAATTAATGATCAAAGATACTCATTGGAATAAATCGAATGAGGGAAGTTATAGGTTTGCACGAAGAACCATCTATCCTGTCTATTTTTTCCCCGTTGCAACGCTGGAAATGATAAACAAATAATGAAAATCGGTACAATTAGCTCATAGTAATACCAATCGTAATAGCATTTAAATGATTACTAATTCTTACCCTTTTTCTTCCTTTCTGTGCATTTGTTGGCAATAATTTAATTAAAACTAACAACGCCTTCAAATTATCTGAAATAAATAAAAAAATAAAATTAAAACTCTATAAAAGACGGTTTGAAAATCTATTTTTTCGTAATGATTCATACCGTCAGTAATCGATTGTAAATAACCATAATCCTCTTTTTGATTTTGTTTAGCGTATTCCATAATTTTGGAACTATAATATGAGGGGAACTTTTCTAGAAACTTTCCATGACTTTCTTTGAAAAGTAATTTGAATTCATTGTCAAACTAAAAATTGAAATATAACACCATATTAGTATTATATAATATTTTGATGTAATCCAAATCTAGTAAATTCATTGAAAATTACTTACCATTTCTTCACCGTAATCCAACAATCGGGGATATTTTTCGAAAATTTCAGAAATTGTAGGACTTTCTTCGAGAATCCATTTTCTCCGATTGGATAAAGTGTCCATTAAGTATTCCTTAATAATAAATAAATAAATAAATATTGCCTTTGTTGTTATTAGACGGTTGCAAGTGCTTCATACCTGAAATCTCGTTCAAATTTGTGTAATTCTTGAATAATTAGGTTGAATATTTTGAAAATCTAGTATTGATAATAATTACCGTGCACGATAACTGATCTTCAGTTAAAAGATATTGAAATAAAACCTTGCTCATTTGATGTTCATTCGACGATGGTACTTTTTTGCATCTCCTCTTTGATGGACTTAGAGTTTTTCCGAAATTCTAGAGTCTATATTCAATAAACCCTTGCTGAGTTTTTTTATTATAAAAAGGTTCCTGAAACCAAATTGAAAAAAATAATTTTTTGAAATACAATATACTAAATACATAGAGCTAAGTCTTTGTATACATACATATCCATCATTTCTTAATAGAGGGAATTCAGCTACTATGGCTGCAGCTAAAGTAATTTTTGTATCCGCAGGACGGTAATATCCGTGTACTTTGGTCAGCTCCAAAACTAAGATCCGTATCAGGCACTTCCTATCTCTTTCCTTGAAGCAGCAATAAAATCAGCAAATAAAACACTTTCCCCCTCTTTATGGTTCTCCAAAGTCGCTCTCACAGTCTCATAACGCTGTACAATTTAACATATTAATATATACAATTTCATAATATTAACATAAATTATATAGGCAGTTTAACGAAAATGCTTGATGAGAAACTTTAGAATTGCTGAAATGAAATCTGCTTTTCTCGTTAGGGGTTCTATCTCCAGTGAGGGCTTTTAAAGAACCATTTTCTCTGACGATGAACTCTTGCATGTCAGCAAAACAATCTTCCTCTATGTTGGTAGACGGAATAGACAGATCCTAGCAGCTAGGTATTAACCCCTGGATATTACTGGTAGATTTACTTGCTTGATCCTGGACATTTTTGGTAGGTCGAATGGCTGGAACTTGCTGGACAATGCTCGTAAATGGAACACTAACACAATCAGTTTCGAGTTACACAGTGTCACTATTATTCTGTAAATGAATTTTACAAATAAATTTCTATAAATCTAGTCTTTATTCACAGATTCAATTACTATATATTTCATACCTTGGTTACATCGATATATTTCTTCTTGAATTTGTCGGTATTTTTCGCGGTTGAAGAATTTTCTATCAAATTTAGAATGACTTTTCTTGGCCCCAATCTTATTCCCATGCCAATTACGTCACCCTGAGTCAGCAAGAAGAAAGACTGTCTATTAATTTCTTCATCTGTAAGAAATTAATTAAAATGATTATTGTTATCTATTATTTCTAATTTATTTATTATAAATGCAGAAGGTAAACAAACAAATTTTCAACGATAAAAATTGTTTGAAAAATACCTTCAAAAGTTATGAAGTGTGTCAATATCCAGAATCCAAAATCTGTTATGCGTCACGCAAAATATTAAACTCATCAAACGAAAGTGTAACGTAGACTAATATATAAATTGTCAAAAGTTGGCACTGACAACGTTAAAGATTATTTTGTTAGTGTTTGAGTTTTATAACAAAAGCAATGTTTAATTGTATAATTTTATTTAAAGTTTAAAAGTTTGTCAAAATTCGTATAAATGTTAAATATAAGAAAAATATATATATTTCATTTATTTACCATTTAAATATTTATACATATAAATAATGTATACCAATTATATATTCATATTTATATATATGTATATATTAATATAACTTAAAATTTTTCAGAATTTAAAATAAAGTGTATTATAATGCCATTTCTTATTATATTACTGATAACCAGTCAAAAATGCGTTTACTGGTAAAATCAGTAGAATTTTCACTGGTTCAGATTTAGAGAGTATGTGTAAATTTCTAGAATGTTTAAAAGAAAGATTCATATCCGTTTCGAAAGTCTCATTATTTATACTATTTAACATCAAAGCGGTCTTTAGTTTTACATAATTTAACTGCATATTTGTATTAATATGTTTTATCTTGTTATTTCTTTCTTAATTATAAATAAAACGTAAAAGAAAGGTACAAAAAACTTTAATCAAGATAAATACACATCTTTTGCAGTTTAACGATTTCAAAATAAGAATTTCATTTAAAAAGAAAAAAAATTATTTAATTTGTGTATAACGATAGGGACATAAAAAATGAGAATTAAAGTTGCGCATTATTTATAATTCCGATATTTTATGTTCATCTGAAGAAAAGAAACGAATAAAATAAATGAACACATTTGTAAATATCGACAATAATTAACCTTCGATTACATTACGATTACCCAGCATCGTTTTTCGGCGGCAAATTTCAAACCGCGTGAAATTTAAATTACAAATGCTTATAAGCAAAGAAGCATCGAATGAATAATTCGATCCAAATATTAGCATGAATTGGTCGGGTATCTTGAAATTGTGACATCAAATATTCCGTGTCGCAATAGTATTGCATTCTCTTGAAATTTTCTGTTGATTTAGTCGGCCTCGGTGACAACTCGTTTTTATATAAAACGAGCTCCAAATTTGTACTAGTCAGAACTCTCTGACTATGTAACTAATATATATAAAAATGAATCTATGTTTGTTTGTTTTTATGAGCATCACGGAAAATCTACTGAACCGATTTGAACCAAATTTTGAAGGTATGTAAATCAACACAATCTGATTGTCGTAGACTATATAAAATTGCATTTGCATAAAAAATTTTTTTAACAAAATTTTTATAAGGGAGGTTGTTATAAGGGGGGTCGTCATAGGGGAGGTTTTAGTAAGGAGAAGGAGATTTTTATCGTCAGCCGGCTTCGCTCTGGTCAAATGTACAGTATATAATAATTCATATATATTCTATATATAGTCCATATATGGTCCATGGGGGTTCGTCTTAAGGGAGGAGACTTTTTTGCGTCAGCCGGCTTCGCTCTGCTAATATATAAATTTCGTTCTATTGTTGTCTGTTTGTCTGTCTGTTTGTCTGTTACCTCATCACGCAAATTCTACTGGGCCGATTTACTTAAAAGACTACAGCTAGTTATATATATATATATAATATACGGGAAAAGTAATGCATGCAAAATAAACAAATAAGAGGAGCCTACCTCTACAAAAGAAATGCGAGAGTTATTTGGAGATGAATAGCGGATTCACAGCCTTCTTTTTTTTTCTACAAAGATGATAAGGTTGACTGACTTATATTATATTTTTTGCTGAATAAAAAGTTTAGAGAATTTTTGGGATTGATCGATGTTCCACAAAAACACAATTAGAATTTTTCGGAAATACCTTGATTTACTTTGAATATTTTTTCATTGGTGTCAATTCGATTAACAGTTAAAATGATTGAATAAACATTATTTATTTACTTTAAACTTAAATATTAATTTTGTATTACGTAATATTGTCCTAATACAACATAAAAAATTTATAACATGTATAATGCGAATAAAAGTATGTAAAATTTAATGAGTGACGAAGTCCAACTTTTGTGTTTAACTTTAGATCATTTCAATAAATCTCCTAAACCTGAAATATCTACGAGGAATTTAAAACTAGGATAAGAGATCCGGAAAAACATGTTCAACATCACCAACAGTAAAACAGCGTTGTTCATTAATACTTCATTAATAATCTGGTCGTTTCCCTCGGAATATCAATCGGAGAAGTTGAATTACCGCTCGAATAGTGCATTGTTTTATTTTCTTATTCATAGTTAATTTTATTATGCTTTTAACCAAAAATTGGCATCGACATTGAATTCAGGTGGATTCAAAGTTATTTCATACATTGAATTTAAAAGTATTTTATTTCAAAATTATTAAAAATATTTAAATATCATTTTGTTATAATATTTAAACAATGTTAAAATACTTTGTTTTCAGTTAATAGAATGAAAATGAAATTGAATTGAAAATAAATGGAGGGTTAATTGTTAGATTCATTAATAAATATTCGTGTAATCATTTGAAACGACCAATCCCAATTAGTCACAGCCGCACGTAGCGCGAACAAATATGTAAATGTTGTCGCGTAGTCGTGCCAACGATACGACACACATTTGTTGGATTTTGTCACCGTCACCAATAATCGGCGAGACTTTCTGCCTTGCGCATATTATGTATCCAACTGCGTTGTTTCTAAATCATACTTGGCAACAACACGACTGTTTTATTGTATGAAAGACTGTACAAAATTGGTCATGCTTTGATTGTTTTCTTTTTTCATTTTCTTGCTGTTATTAGTTTTGTCATTTATGATAAAATTCAAACGAAACAGTCACACTTTCAAGTTCATTACCGTTTGTTTCAATTTTTTAATTAAAGATTTCTTTTTTGCACATTTACTTTGAAAATTATTAAAAAAGAAATGCAACGATTTTAAACGATATTAAAAAAAATTGAATGAAAATAACAAAAATTCTAACAATGTTTTAACAGTACAAATTGAAAAGTTGAAAATACAAACAAATAATAAATAATAAAAGAGTGTATGTTTCTTATGTTAAAAATATATACGCCTTATTAAGATAATTGATATTCAAATTAAAGTGATTCGACCAAGTAAAGATTTTGATTTCGAAATATAATTTCAACGCTAAGTTTCAAGTCACGAATCGCTAGAGTTGAACGGCGAACGACTTTTCGTGTATAAACGACCTCTCATATAGGGTCAGTTGAACGGCCTTACGTATACAAGGAGTACTAATTCACTGAGTTTTAAACGCTGCGTCAATGTTTTGACATTTTTTTATTTCTTTTCTTTTTCGAGTCAAGCATTACGCCATTCATGAAAAGAAGTCGAACACGCGTTTTATATATACGCCTGTATATGTACAGAAATACAAAAGATACGTTTATTATATTTGAAATATAAACTTTTAATATGCATCCAAAAATGTATGTAAAATATATTATACATTTTATTATTTACTATTACATTACTTATATTTACGTGACTATACATATTTATAACTAAGTTATATTAAGTCAATTTATTTTTCTTTATATATTCCAAAATAATATTTTTAGACTCCAAAATATCCCATACAGAAACATAAATAATATAAAAAAGTTTAGAAAATGATGAAAAATTTTGATTTGAGCACGTTTGATCGCAAGTATAAAGACTCATTGGATTTTTCATGTACTAGATTCCAAATTCAATTCTCCCCCTTTCATGTAAATGTTAACACAAGTCGAATAGCAGTCGATAAAACAAGGAATCTTTTCAACGCGCCGAATGTTTCCGGGCGCTATTGATATTTTCTGCCTCAGCGGTCAGATACTTGAAAAAACATTTGACCGTGGTTTCTGGGAAGGAAGAGGAGAAACTAGCATGTTAATTGCGCGGTGGCTGACTCGCAAGCCAGATAAGCTCCCCATATTTTCCGCCGTCGCAGATAGTAAGAGTCCAATAGTTCAAGATAAGAGTGCTGTAATCGAAAATTTCGTGGCCGACATTTCGGTTGAAATGCTTTTTTAAGCATTTCAAGCGGTATTCGTTTTGTTTGGGACTTGAAAAGAAGTTCATCGTTATACGATTTTTTAGATTAACGTTTGGAAAGTCTTCAGAAGTACATGAAAAGCATTTTAAGAATTGAGGACGGTGCATTAGTAAAAATAAACATATTAGCGATATAAATATTATATATCAAATAATGTCAACATATTATTCATACAAAGTCGAGACATTGTGAAAAATATATTTTAGAATAAAAAGTAGAAGAGAAAATGTTAATTGCGAAAAGTGGTTCCGAGCACCTACTTAATTTATCAGGCTGGAAAAGTTCACTTTGATCTTCTTTAATATAGAATAATTGAAGAAATTAAAAAAAACTAATTACTTAACTAAATACTCAGAAAGTTGGAATAGTTGGATCAAATAATTAATTAGATACTTTTGAGTTTTTTTATTCAAATTGAAAAAAAATGAATATATAAATCCGCGAATTTATAAATATTAAATTTCAAATAGGAATAAGTTACTTTAATAACGTTATTAAAATAACATATATCGACGTTCCTTACGAAGACTATTCCATTTCAAAAATTGCCATATAAATTAACATAGGAAATATTGAAATGGAATAGTTTTCGTAAGGACCGACGATATCTATTTTAACCCTTGTCGTGTTAACATGGGTCACTTTTGTACTCCCGTATTTTTTCTTTCATTATAGCTCGTATAAACGAACAAATAGTGCCAAAAATACTTTAGAGTGAACTCTAATCATGCGTCAATATAGCAGATTTATTGACTGTGCAGAAAGCTGAAAAACATCATTGAATTTTGCGCGGGACACTTTGACCCACGTTAACCTAACTCGTAACATTTCAAACTATTCAAATTTGATTCTTTGTAATCAAAACTGTATATACGGAAAAGAATGGTGTTTTATTGATAAATATTTTTATAAAAAAGATGTTTAACACGCATTTGGATACTTTTGCGGTAATTTTCACCGTATTTGCGTTTGTCGTGCACTAAGAAAAATAACTTACAATAAATTACTGTTTAAACAGTAACTTGACCACAGAATTCCCATTAACATGAAAGTTCCTGTTAAAAACAGTAAAAATTTTCCTTTCATGCACAAAAATTCTTG
>JABFPJ010004804.1:0-13153 GCA_022817425.1 Gryon sp. ZL-2020 | reverse complement strand
AAGTAGTGTTTATAGTTTTGAATTTTGAAAAAAAAAAAACAATTTTTTTCCCTATAAGGTCATCGGAGGGGGGCGGTCGTCAGATGGATTTTGAAGAAAAATGTCAAGCGATCAATTTAATCTATTTTTTGAACAAAAAGTTGCGAGTTTTAACGCCAATTTCAACGACTTTATCCTAATCATAGTAATCCTACTAATATATAAATATGAATGTATGGATAATTGTTTGTTTGTTTGTTTGTTTGTTCGAGCATCACGCAAAATCTACCGAACCGATTTTGTTCAAATTTTGAGAGCAACTAGCTGAACTTCTCTAAACTACCGTAGACTATATAAAATTGCGATATATAAATAGTTCTCCCAGCAGCCGGAACCATATTAAAACGTATTTAAAATTTTCATGTTTTATACCGTATTTGTACATTTTTATATTAACTTTGTACAAAATCAATACGTTTTAATACATGAGGTTTATGCTTAACAAACTAATTTAAAACATATTAATGATAACATTATTACCCTAACGGAAGAAAATATATTTCGAAATATATGCAAAAATATATGTGAATATGTGCGCATATATTTTCGGCAAAAACTTATATATTTAATATATATTTCAAATATATTTCTGAAATATATTTGTAAAAATGTAAGTAAAAATATATTTGTAAAATATATGCAAAAATATATTTGCATATAAAAAAATATATTTGAAATATATTTTCAAATATATTTTAGCGGCAAAAAGTTATATATTTTAACGTATATTTTGACTTATATTTTTTTCCATAAGGGTATATCCGTATTTGACAAATGTTGACATATATCCTGTTTAACGGATATCATTTATTCTATATATTTTACTTTGAATACAAAAATGGACAGAAACGGGATTTAATCGTATTAATATTTTTAATACTTTTTAATATGGTTCCGGCTGCTGGGCTTATAAAAAATGTTTCACTCAGCAAATAAGTCAAATGTTCACTTATTCAAATTTAGAGAGTAAGAAATTATATGATGAACAATGTCATTTGTCACAAAATAAAAAGTAAATTAAAAAGTCCGCGTCCGTGTTATAATCAATATCTAATACTTGTTATTACAGAAAGTTTTGTTCAAAATATAATAAAGGTCATTTTTATATGTAAAATTAGACAAAAAATACAATAATATTTGAATTGATTTATGTTTCTTATTTCAAAATTAAAATTAGAATTTAAACAAATGACAGTGTGTACTTTGTTCATAAATCATGATTAATTATTTAACCTATAATGTTTTAATTTTTAAACGTAAAAATGTCTTTTTTCGAAGAAAGTAAATTAAAAGATATTTGTAATAATCCTTTGGGTCAGATAGTTTTATTAGGAATATCGGCATTTCTTTTAGTTTTTGCAAGTATATATGTTTTAACAAAGACAATTTTACTTATCTATTATAATTTAGCTTTATTAATTATTTGTGCTTGCATGTAACATATAATTATTCAATTCGAAGGTAT
This sequence comes from Gryon sp. ZL-2020, assembly GCA_022817425.1. Classification (NCBI taxonomy): domain Eukaryota; kingdom Metazoa; phylum Arthropoda; class Insecta; order Hymenoptera; family Scelionidae; genus Gryon; species Gryon sp. ZL-2020. The sequence continues at coordinate 11,649 of JABFPJ010004804.1, read as the reverse complement.
GTGAGAGACATTAAAGCTCATTGTAAACATTATTACATTTTCAAATGTACTTAAAAAAAAAGACAAATACTTTTAATTACATATATATATTTTTTTAATATATATATATTTCAAATTATATATAAAACTGATTTTTTTTTATCTTTACAGTGTTTACTTTCGAAATTCTAATGTACAATATATAATATCATATTTATAATAACATTTTTTGAATGAAATGTTATTATGTTGCTTGAGAATATATACAATAAATAATAAATAATTAAATTGAAAGAGTGTTTTAAATAAGGCGGCTCGCCATTCGCTATTACGCGGCTATCTTCATTCGGCATAACGTACGAATCCCCATAACCTAAAAATATTTCTCTATTTTGTTAGTAATTATTTTTACTTCAATGTTGGTTATTGTGTTTAAAGAATTGAAACGTTCACATTAAAACAAAAAGATAACACATTTTAAAAATCAAACTGAAGATTATCTGCAAAAAACAATTATTCTTTTCCTTTGTTATGATTTCAGATTATTTAACTTTATTTATCTATATTTTCCTTCAAGTTATAATTCAAAATAACAAATAAAAAATGTCGTATCAAGAGTTAAAACAGGTTTTGAGTACACAAAATGAACAGAAAATCGAAGAGTATTTGGAAAAAATTCCATTTGAAACTGTAAGTGTTTTTAATTTAGTTAGTTTATTTATGTTAATTTTACATTTTTTTTCATAGTAAACACATTTTACGCAATAAAATGATATTTTTGCAGCTGTTGAATATTGTTTCCTCCAAACTCACCGGTTCAAATATCAATGAAAATTTTGACCCATCAACAATCAAATTAATCGGAGATATTCTGAAGTATTATGGCACTAAGGAAAATGCACTGAAGAAAAAAAGGAAATTAATTATATCGATGCTGCAGATATTTAAGGAAACTCAACTTAATAACAAGGACTTGAGTAATATCATCAACGTGATTGTATTCAACTTTCAGACATTTTCACCATCACATCTTAAATCTTTGGTTGATTATTGTTTGGAGTGTATTCATAATAATGACGATGAATCGATGTGGTAATATAAGATTTTGTATATTTTTAAAAAAATGTATTTGATTTAATTAGATTTTATTTTCCTACAAAAAAATATATACTTCAGAAATATTTTATTATTTGTATATACTTCAGAAAATATATACCAAATATATTTTAAATATATTATGCAGAAATATATATAGAATATATCAAACATGTATTCAAAAGTATATTTGAATTATGTTTGAAAATATATATACTTTCCGTCAAGTTTACAGAGTAATTTAATTTTGTTTAATTTAATTAAAAAAATATTAATTTACAGCTGGAAAGACTTATTACCATCTTTACTGCAATTATTGCAAGATGAGAAACTCGTTATTGAAGATTCATCCACAACTTCCGGTCGTGAATTCAAATCTTCTGTGATCAAAAAAATATGCCGCGAAGATTGGGATAAAAGTATGCTAACATCTCTGGCCAAAATGTTTAGGTATAAAATGAAGAATAACTTCAATTAAAATAATTTTTTAATACTGACTTTATTACACGTAATACAATTTTTAAAAAATATTTTATATAATTTTATATCATTTATATTTCAGTGAAATATCGATAGCAAAACAGGAACTAGATATGGTGAACAAAGTTTTGTGCCAAAATCTGGCCAGAGCCGATATAAATGAACTGCCGCCGTTGGTTCATCAAATGTTAAAGTTAAACGAAGATGATGTTGAATTGTTACTTTTTACTCTTAGTAATTACTTTTCTGCAAAATACAACGAAGCTGATAAAGAAGAGGAGGAAGACTTTTGCAGTCAAATTGGTAGAATTTTTAAATAACTTTAACAATTCTAAATAAACATTTTTTCTCTTAATTAATGAATCAAACAAATTATAAATATTTTAGGCAAAGTTAGCATCAAAGAAATTCAGGACACTGAAAGTACTATTTTGTATTACATTCACCAGGCGACGTTGATTAATCAAAAGAGTTTGAAAAACTTTATCAAATTTTTGAGAAGTAATACTGCAGCGCCGGAAATTTTGATACAACCATTTGTAATGTCGGTTCTTTTACTTCTTACTGAAACTCATCCGGAAGTGAGTATTAAAATTATATATATATATATATATATATATATATATATATATTTATTTATTTATTTATTTATAATAATACAGTGTTGTTGCGCACCTCGAAAACTTGGAAAAGTCAGGAAATTTTATAATTATTCCTGAATTTTTTTTTATATTCACCATTTTTTCAAAACGAAAAAATAGTGAATATTTTTTCAATATATTTAGAATACATAGTTAGAACAATTATTAATAATTAAATTAAATTATTTTAAAAAATTAATATTCCTAAATAAAATACAAATAAAACGCATTGTATTCATCCAGGTTTTTGAAATACTAAAATCAGCTATGACAAGATCAGCGCAGGATGAGGCTAAAAAGAAACACAGTATTTGGTACAGAAACATGACGCAAACCGACTGGGCTGCAAGAGAAGTTATTACTCAAATTATTATCAACAGGTTTTAAACAACATTTTGCAAATATTCATTCAAAATGAATTCCAACAAAAAAGTAATACTTAATTACAATACTTTAGCAACAACAAAGATCGTCATTTAGTATTGCAAGGCTTAGTGGATTTTGCCTTTATATTAATGTCATCGAATGTGAAAAAGTTAAACGAAGAACATCGTCTGGAAAAAATAGGATCGTATATACTTCAAACAGTTCTTCGAAAGCGACACGCAGCTGGTTCATTTATTTTACAGGAATTAACGACGAATATTGTTGAACATCGAACGGATAATTCGTTTTATTACACTGGTTAATTTATACAATTTCAATATTGAACAAAACTATTAAAATAGTTTAATACGATAAATATTGTTCATTTAATGTTTAAAATTTGTATTTCGTTGCAGATTGCTTGGCATATATTTGTGAAAAATTTACAATGGTGGTAAATGATCACAAAGCAAGTATGATAACATTAATAGATCAATTGTCATTGCTGCCTGGAACTACTGCTATGCAAGTGATCAAAGCAATTTTGCCAATTGTTTCTAATTCGTCAACAGTTAAGGATGCCTTTATTCTTGTTTTACGCAAATGTTTGTACAAAAAAGGCACTGAAACACGAGAAATGGCTGTTACTGGATTTTTGCAACTGTTGAAAAAAATCAAGCTGGTTTCTCTGAATGTATTAAGTCAGTCCAGCAGCAGCTATACTTTGTCACAGAATACGTCTGTTATTTTAACTCAGGTTTATATTTGGTTTTATATTCAATTTTGGATATATATTTGGGCAAATATTGTATATTTTTTGTTCTTTTGCAGGCGACATTAGAGAAGCAGAAAAATATGACGTCAAATCCAAAAAATAACACCGCTTTATCGGAAGAAATTTTGAGTATCTTGAAGAAATGCTTTTCGCATGAATTTGAAGTGCGAGTGGAATTGTACAAAGGTATAACTTATTCATTTTCGAATTTGAAATATAGATTAAGATTAAAATTGAATATCAAAAATTAATATAACATATAAAAAATAAAAACATATTATGTTATTTTGTATAAATTAATATAATGTTAAAAAATAATATAAAAATAATATAAAAGATACAAAATAAAAACATATTGTTTTATTTTAAGGATTATACGAAGTAGTAGCATCAAATGCAGAATTAGCCGAGCTGATAATGAAACTGCTGCTCGATCGTTTCATTTCTTTTTACAATCCCAACGAGGACATAATGCCGCCGATTGACTTGAAAAAATGTATCGCCGCCCAAGGTGCCGATATGATCGTTCAAGAACCAATCGGTCATTTGATTCATTCTTTGCAAAAGATGTACGTTTCGCAGGCGGACAGAAATACGCCGACAATTGATCGATTATCGACTATTTTGGAGTCATTGTGTAAACGAATGGCTCAACTTGAATTGGAACATTTGCAAATGGTAATAAAAAGTATATATTTTTTATTAAAAAAAAAAAAGAAAATTGAAAAAAAAAGTAAAATAATAATGATTTTTAGGAAGACACAATAGAATTTATGGATGACATTCCAACTGCTTTACAAAAGTTACAAGGCTTGAAATTATGTATTACAACGATCGAAGCTTTGATAGCCTTTAGAATCGATTCTTGGTCCATTTCAAGTGTCCATTTTGCTCAAAATATTTATGCGTTGGTGAATGCTTATAAACGTTTGCTAGAATTTACAAAGGTAAGTGAATGTAAATTAAAAAAATGTTGTTAAAAAAATTTTGTTAATAAAATTTTGTTAATTAAACATTGATGTTACAGAAAGTTAACAAACCCAAAAGAGATGGCAAAAAGAAAGACAAAGATGTCGATAAAGATGCGAATGATACAACGATTAATAAAAAAAATACTCGAAATAGTGTTTTCAATCAGGCGTTGAAATTGCCGGTCACAATTTTAGAATTCAAGACGATTAATAAAATTTTGCAACTGCTTTATCAGTAAGATTATATAATTATATTTAATCAGTTTTATATATTTTTTTATATTTATATTTAATTACTTAATAAATATATTTGACTTTGTAACTTGAACCACTTTTCATTTTAGGGAATCTGTTCCTTGGGCTTCGCAAGAACAATCCACAAACTTACGCGGACGTGTTGAATTTCATCGTTACATTTTTGAAAAACTGTTGGAAATGCTACAAAATGCAAAAACACAAAAATCAATTGATGTTCAACATTTTAAGGATTATAAGAACATTGGAAAGTTAGTGTTTATCATCAAATTGCATTCAGAAATTAAGATATTCAAATGTATAAATAATATTGTTATACATTGCAGATTACTTTACCAAAACATTATTTTGCAATTGGAACAAGTATGTAGATTCAATAATATTATTTGCGTACTTGCACTGGAATGTTTCAAAGAATTATGTGAATTGATGTGCACTTCTCTCAAAAATCAATTGCCAAAATTTCTCGAAGCACTTAGTAAGTTATTTTACACAAATTGCTAATAATATTTGAAATAAAAATTAAAGTTTTGTTTAAATTGATTTATTCTGTTTTCATTATTTTTATAGCTGACGTTGAACGACTTGAAGGTCTTGATGCTCAGTTTAGACAAATCATTCCAACGCTTTTAGAAATTGTCGAAAACGCAGTTCAAACAAACGAAGAGAATGAAGATCCTAATGAAAAAAGTATTCCGACAATTTTAATAGCCACAATTTCACATTTGTTACATGAAATGCCTTTCGAGAAAGGAGACAACAAATTGGTGACAATAATAATTACGATTATTATAATTGTTTATGATTATTATATTATAATTATTAATATTAACGATTTAAAAAAATAATTTGAGAATATTTATTAAAACTAACGAAACTAAATGTTACTCATTTTTAATGTCATTTTTCCCATTTTAATGATTTTGAATAATGCTATTTATAGATATTGAATCGTTTGTATGAATTGGCAAATTCTGTAGAGGATACATCGATCATCAACAGTCTCGTAAAGATGCTTTTATCAGTAGAAAAAACAGTTGATCCAAAATCAACGATACTTCGTCAACTGTGCGACGATTTGTTATTAGAATCTGGATCATTGGACGATGTAATAATTTCATTCATTTATTTACGTCCAACAAAATTATAAGACAAAATACCTTATGTAATCGTTATTTTACATTTTTCTTTGTAATTGTTCATTTTTAGAAAGTATACGACGCCGAACGAAAAACCAAATTTATCAATGAATCGACCGTTAAAGATATGTACGAAATCATTAATTTAGCATTGGCAGAAAAATTAAATGATGTTGATTGGTACTTCAGTCGATTGAAGGCTGAGCAAAATTTAATTACGATGAGATTGAATAAAGAATCGGGTAATTTGCACAAGCAATCTTTGACTTTATATTATATTTCTCCTTTGTTAATATATATGAAAATATATTTGGATAATGATTTATTATTTATTATTATATAAATATTATATTTTAGATAGTGACGAATTGAGACAGAAAGAACGAAACTTGTGTTCCCAATTAAATATCTTGGTGGAGATTTTTGAGGTGATGACCTACACCAAACAGAAATCATTCATCACTGACATTATCTTTAGAAATTTGCAACATTTGTTTAATATTTTATGTAAATTGATTAAATATTTTTCGTCTAAATCTACGGCGGATAATCCAAGTTTTCAGTCTGTTGGGTAAGAAATAATAATAATTAATATAATAGAACAATGAATATTATTTCTTAATATTATTTCTTATCTTATAATTTGCATTATTTAAATATTCTTCTGTTTTAGGTTTATCAGTGTAATTAAACGAGCGGGAAAAGAAGTGAAAAAGCAATTTTACAATTTCGTTACATTTTTCGAGGTAAAAAATATAAATATCGATAATTTAAAAAACAATAATGCTTCTTTATGAGTTAATTAATTTATATTTATAATATTTTTTAATCAACAGATGAACCAGAAAATCGACGGAAACAAAGACAATGAATTTCACCGAAAACAAATTCTCAAAGAAACAAAAATGATTCCAAAAGTTGTTTTTGAAATTGAAGAATTTTATAAAGAAATCGTCTTCTTTGAGAGGAAGACAAATGTAAGTTTCTTTTTACATTATTAATTAAGTACTATTTCTAGATCTATTTTATTTTATAATTAATTCGTTACTTGAATCTAATTAGGTTCCTCTGGGACAATTCATCAAAAAAACAATCAATCGTGACTTTAGAATTCAAGATGATGTTCTGGAAGAAGGTTTGGAAGCTATGGATGTAAGCAATGTAAGTACTTCTATCATCCTATATTTATCCACATTTGTAATACGTCATATATACATTTTACAAAGACTTTCTTATACAAAATTACATTACAAAAGCTGACTTTTTTGTTTTCCAGCTTAACACCCAGGCAACAACTTACACTGGTCAACTCACTGAGACAGAACAAGAATCAAACATTGACGATTCTTCGACCACCGAAACGCCAGTTAGAACAAAGAAAAGAAAAATGTAGTTCTTGTAATCGTTTTTATGCGACGAAATCGAGAGGCCTATTGAATCCACCCTTGCGATTCATATATTGTCGATATTTTCGTTTTAAAATCACGTGAACAGCGCCGACGTCGTTGCCCTCGACTTTCTTTCCTTTTGTCGTGTCGAATCCACAGAATCCCATGATTCGCATCATTTCTTGCTCGTCCGGCGTTTTGCCTTGTAAATCCGCTTCTGTTAATCAAAATCAGATTACGATTTAAGTATTGTTTTACAGTTTATGATTATAATAATAATAGTATTTTATTGTTTAAAGATAACTGCGTTAGAATCATTGTTCCATTGTATTATATATGTTCCATAATCACTTAACAGTATTAATTATAAAAGATTGTTAGACTAAGTTGTAATTTTGTATTAATAAAGTCATAGTTTACCAGTAACTGCTGGACGTTCGGTATGTTTAACTTTAGTTTTCGGCACGTCTCGTTCCCTGGATCGAGATCGACTGTAGGATCTCCTGTGTCTATCTCGTTTACTGCGATCCCTTTCTCGGTCACGATCACGAGATTTTGGTCTTTCTCGTTCTACCGATCTAAAACGAAGTATATATATTTTTATTTTTGTCAAACATTTTTTTATCTTTTGAAGTATTTTTATTTATTTTAATTTCAATTTAATTTACTTTTCAGCCAAGTCAGTTTACTCGACATGAAATACATTAATAATAATAATAATTGTGCGAGACTGCACTGAAAGCTGATATTAAAATTAGTTCTCGAATTTGGTATCACCAAATTATTAATTTTAATTTTATTGGACGACTCGTCCCATTGAGTTATTATTATTATTATTAAATTAATATTTAAAAAAGACGCTTTTCCTTTAAACAACATTCAGCAAAAAGAAATGAATTAAAATCTGTAACTAAATTCAACAAGAAGAATTGAATTTATCACTTAATGTCTCAAATTCAAATAGAATAAATGAATTTAAATAAGAAGAATATTTTTTAAAAAATACAAAATAAAGTGCAATCGCCAACAATAATGCATCAATAAACGTCAAAGGAAAACTAATATCATTTTCTTTAATTCTTATTTTTGTTTATGAAATGAGCTTGGAGAAAAATGAATATTTATATTTTATAATGAAAAGTAATTAATTAATGATTTTTCATTATTACCGTCTTCTTCTGTCCCTGGATCGTCTTCTCCTGCGATCCCTATCTCTGTCTCGTTCTCTCGATCTTTCTCGTCGTCTGGGAGAAGGTGTCCGACTTCTACCCATAACTTAAAAACGCTTTTCTAAAAAGAAAAAAAATTAATTAAATACATTTAGTATAAATACAAATAATATCTTTATAAATAAATAATATGTAGTTTAGTTTTATTAATTACTTTAATTAGCATTCAAAAATGAATGAGTTAAATCGATATTAAAAATATAATCGATCAATGTTTTTATTTTGAACATAAAAAATCATAACAATTAAGCTAAAAATAAATAATAATTTTTTATATAAATATATATATATATATATATATATATATATATATAAAAATAAATGTAATCTATAAATTACATACAAACAAGTGTTAAGGTTAGTTCAGGTTAATTATTACGTTTTACACTTAAATTGCTCTAAAATGACACAAATGATTGTTTATTTTATATCTTAATTTGAAATACTTACTGCAATTATGAAGGAATAGTAAACCAAATCAATAAATTTAATAAATCAAGTCGTTATTTGACTTTCGGTATGCGAATCTCAGGAATTCAGGATATTTTACATTTATATACAAAACAAACTTCAAACAGCTAACTTCAGATGTCTGTCAGTATTTTCAATAGCGTGAAGTACTATCATAATAAAAAGCAAATGCGGTCGAATGTCGGAGGCAAGATTTTGATGATTTTTGTAAAAACAGAAAAAACGAAAAACAAACAAATTATCATATAAGACATTGTTTTTTTTTACTTTATTTATCACAATTGTGATTATTGTTATTAAATTTGTTATGAAAACTTAAATTTACATATAGGAAATAAGTTTCCCAAAAATATTTTAATATTTCAAACATTTATAATAAATTCAATTTATGTTTAATTAATATTGCATTATGCTTAAATATAAAGTAATAATAATCACAGTTAACAAAATATCCGAGTATCTGAAAATTAATAGAAAAAATAATCAACGAATACTTCTAATTCAAAGTGAATTTGGTTGGATTGCTTTTTGGGAATTTTGCAATTCAGCTAAAAATAACCAAAAATTGGTGTAATTGTTTTGTATTATATTCTGTATTGAATATAAATGAATTGTATTATTACAATTCATAACATAATCATTTTATTATAAATTATCGTCTATTGTACATAATTGTTAAATACAAATTGGAGTTGAAAACAATATATTGCATTAAATTATCTGTTGTAGACAATTATAATTAGAAGATCGAGATTTGTATATATTTAAAATATTCAATTATTTCAATTTCAGCAATTAGAAACATAAATTTTTAATATAAAAATATATAAAAACAAATAAACTAAATAGTATCAATATTTTTTAATTCAAAACAATATATTTTTATGATTAAAAGTACTAGTTTTATATCATTAGTTTATATATTAATAATAATCCTAAGCTTATGTATATAAATCAATCATATACAATCTGCAGGATATGAGTTCAGTTCTCGATTTTTTTATTATTATTATTTTTTTTTTTTTTTTTTTTTTTTTTTTGAAAAATAATAAATTACAATGGACTACTTAGAAAATGAATTGAATTCTATTTTATATTAACAATTCCAAAAAGCAATAGAAATTAATTCAAATTATGGCGTATTCGAGCAGCATTCATAACCTTTTATAATAATGTTAATTTTAAAGAGGATAAATAAAGTGTTATTCCTCTAATAATTTTTATATGTTGATTTTGTATCCCAAATAAAAGTCTTGTTTGTTTAACGTTTCGAAATAAATTTTATTTCCTCATCAGAACTAAAAATTATAAAAATATAAAAATAAATAATATTATAAATAAAATTTATAATTTTTAGTTCTGATGAGGAAATAAAATTTATTTCGAAACGTTAAACAAATAAGACTTTTATAATAATGTTTTTTGGAAAGGCGCCCGAATGTGTGTTCGAGCAGACGCATTATTATTATAAAATAATAATGTTTGCTCGAACACACATTTGAGCAAACATTGTTAAAAATTAATAATTTTGTGTCAAACATGAGTTTTTTCATTATTATTTTTTATTTATAAAAATAATGTTTAAATACATGTTCGAGTGAACATTTTTAATAATAAATAAAAAAATAAATAATGTTTAATAGAACATGAGTTTTTGATTATTATTTTAATTATTAATAATATTCGTTAAAATTCATGTTCGAGCAAACATTATTAAACATTAATAATGTTAGATAAAATATGCATTTTTGGTTAAGGTTCACATTGGCAAATTTTTCAAATTGGTAAATAACAAAATGGCAACGCTGCATGATGTTACATTAGTTAGGTTAAGTTAATAATTAGTTAAGTTAATAATTTTCTTATACGAAAACACGAATAACAAACAAACAAACAAAACAAACAAAAAATGAAAAATATTATCATTGTATTACACGAAAAAATATATCTAACTAAGAAATATATCTATGTTTGTTCGTTTGTTTGTTTGTTATTCGTTTGAAAACGAATAACAAACTAACAAAAACGAAAATCTTAGTTAGAAATATTTTTTCGTGTAAGTACAATAATCATATTTTCATTTGTTTGTTTGCTTGTTATTCCTATTTTCGTATACGATACGACCCGTTTTTTCGAATATAAGAAAATTATTACGTACACGAAATATCGTGTATAACTTCATGCAGCGTTGCCATTTTGTTATTTGCCAATTTGAAAAATTTGCCAATATGAACCTCGACCCCAAAATAATGTTATTTTTATTTGAAAAATAATAAAAATTCTGAATTTACATCATTTTAAAGTTGCCGCCAAAATATTTGTATTTTAATTGCACAATTTAATTATATGAAAATTACGTTGAATTTTTTAATGTTTATGAAAATAGCAATTTTGCTACTAAAAATCACCGCGAAAATGATTTAAAAAAATAAATAATATTTATAAAATATCATTTTGTACAATTTTCAAGTCAAAATTGCTCCTAAACTAACCCAAACTGGAACATTTACCTTAAATATAAATAATAAATATAATACAACTAATAAATTAATATATGTTTTTAGGTCGAGAAAACAGAAAAGATAACGAAAAAGAAGACGATGAAACGGCAGAAACACAAGAAAGAAGAAAAACATGCCCAACGTGCCGCCGCAGTTTTGTTGTTGATTGTGGAGATGTAGGTGGGCGAGAGATTTTTTACCTAACGCGGACTGCAGCCTACTCTTCGATTCGAATGCCATGCTGTTTTCACCGGCCTTATAAGGTTACTCGTCGTTACTGCTTCGCTGACTTGTTCCCCTTGCCTGAATAAGTACATATATACTACGTTGTTACAAAACTGTAACAATATCTATTCCAT
>JABFPJ010004803.1:0-13155 GCA_022817425.1 Gryon sp. ZL-2020 | reverse complement strand
CCCCCCCCCCCCTGCCACCTCCGCTTACTTCTGTTCCCTCAACGTCATCGAAGTTTTGATCTCAAAATTCTATCTTTGTGAAATTAAGTACACATTAGGAGAAGAATTTAACGTCTAGCAAAATTTGATATATGCATATATTTAAACGTATTTGTGTGTATATATATGTGTGTGAATGATTATATATACATTTATTTATATGTTCAAGGGTGCGCGCGAGCGCACAAGGTAGCGAGCTTAAATCGTATTAGTCTGCTCACATGCCGAGGGGCTTCTTTAATCTCTTGTATGAGTGCCTTTTGTGAATCTCTCTTTGACACTGAGCCGCAACTTTGAATTAATCGAAATGAAAGAAACAGAGTGAGCGAGACAGAGACAAGCGCTAAACGCAAAAAAGACGAAGGATAGAAGAAGGAAGAGAAAAATTATTTGAACAATGACAAACAACACCTTAAGAATGTGCGATAAATTAGATCGACGGAAGCATCGATGATTGAGCTTTTTTACGCAAAAAAAGAGAAAGAAACAATAATGAAAGAAAGTAAAATTGAGCATGATTGTTCGATTGGAAATTGGAAAATTATTTTTATTAAAAAAAAGTAATTGAAAAAAATGTTTTAGCTCTATTTGGCTTTAATGTGATACTAATTTTGCTCAAGCTCTATAACACAAGCTCTATAAAAAGCTCTATAACAGTCTATTATGAAGCCAACAAATTTGCATTTATTGGCTCTTGTCATGCTCTATTATGACTTTAATACCTTCTAATATGACTCTAATTGAACTTTCAATGAAGCTCGAAAGTATCTTTATGATAGCTCTAATACTACTCTAACCCTCCAACTTTAATTTACAACTTACTATTTAGCGCGAAATTAAAGTTACAAATTCTTCTGGCTCTAACTGATTCTAATGTGACTCTAATATGACGCTATGTTGATTTTTATATTAATTTAAAATTTTGCAAAATTAGGAAAGAATGAAAGGATGAATCATAAGCTCAATAACATAATCACATAATGTGTGATGTTAATTATCAGATAACTATTTCATACAGTTGTTTTTCGACGGTGTCATGTGTTCAAAATAAATCGTAGCTATTGAAAAAGCATATTAACACGCTCTGGAAACATAAGCCCCGTTTCAAAAAATGAAAGTATAATCGAAGCGGATTGAGTATCAAGTCTCGTCGTTGATGAGCGCAGCTACCGTTCGCCTGTATCCATATCGCTTCAATCTCAGAGCAGAGTAGCACGAAGGTTTGAGAAAGTAATTAAAGAATTAATTAGATCGAGGCTTACTCAGCTAACTTTTGCCACAGACAGTGATCAAAAGCCAATTGTAACGGACTTTGGCTCTTTAAATGCGAAATCGTTGGCCTTTTCATAACGAAAATCATATTTTTATTATTTGTTGGGAACCGAGAATACATCAGATATATTGCAGAAATGGTCTAGAAGTAAACTCGGAATGTGCTAGAATTATCATTAAGAAGTTTTTTGAAATGTCCCTCTAATATTACTAGACAAATACTGGACACTCTTCTAAAACTATCCTAGAATCATTCTAGTACCACTAGGTATGGTGGAGCTCTAACATGTTCTCCAGAAGTATCCTAGAATCCTCCTAGTATCTCCAGTAAAATACTAGGATAAAAATAAAATTAAAATAGTTAGACCTTTATCAACTTAGAAGCTTCATAGTATTGCTAGACCGCATTCATAGCAAATTTAGCGGAAAAGGAGAATCAACGAATATCATCGTGCGCAATCAAACAAAGTGCGATAGCGAAGAATCTTGATTCTCGTTTGGATGCACACATATTTTTTCCAACCCGTTGGCAGTGAGATCGGGAGGCGTGAGCAAAATGGCTCCCAGAAGCAAAATCTGAATGCTTTTTTTCAGACGCAAGATCTTGTACAAAAAGCGTGTTGGTTGGCACGTTAAACTCGAATTTCCTGCGAAGAAAAAAGGGTCCGGTTCGACGACCTGAGCATCGTCGTTGTCATCAAATTTCTCTGTTCTTGGTGCAAGAAAACAAAAAAAAAAGACGAAGACCAAAAAGAGAGAACGAAAAAAACAGAGACAAACGAAAGACGAAAGACGACGCAGCAATGAAAGCAGATGCCCGTGAAAGGCAGCGAAGAGAAGGACAGTTTTGGTAATTGGTCTTCAATGTGCATAAGTAAACGAGACTTGTTCTTTGAAGCTGCATTTGCGACCGATTTGCGCGAGTTGAAACTTCAATGATTTGCGTGCGCGGAATTGAGCCTCCAAAGTGAGGCGGAGGCCAATTTGTTTTTTATATTTTTCGTTCAATTATTATTGAAGCGAAGTTTCAGAAGAATTCGACGTCATTTGGTTGATGAAACCTGAAGGGTACAATTTAATGCGAGAACGTATTTGAATAAGTAAGGAAAATTTGAAAATGAATTGGAAATTGTGAAGAAATATAAAACTGAGCCAAAAATAATTTTATCTGAAAGCACAACAGTCCTTAGAATTATCACTTTGTTTCTATTTTCTAAAATGTCAACCGAATGAAAAATGAATTTATCAAATTTAAAATAAATCAAACAATTTTTCGGAAAATGTTAACATTGATGGCAAAACAGTCCTTCAAGTGACACATTTTTTAATTTTTCAGTTTTATCTGAAAAATAAATAAATCTCTAAGAAATCAATAAAATAATTAAAACTATCATGATTAAAATATTTTTCCAACCAATTATTAATTTCAAGTGCAAAATAGTTTCTTGAGTATTTAATTCTTTTCGATGATGTAGGTGCCATGAGTAATTCAGTATTGTCTAGGATGTTATTATAATCACGACTTCTCCTCAAACATAAAATTCTGAAACAAATCTAACGAAAGCAAAACAGTTCTTCGAGTGATGATTTTGGTTTTACTCTTGAGTTTGGTTTAAAAATTCTAAAGTCTCTGAGAAATCAAAAGAACTCACAAATTCTATACAAAATTCGAGTTCTAAGAAAAAAGTTATAATCAAAGAAAAAGCAGTCTTCCGAGTGATGTTTCTTCATACTTTTCAGTTATTTTCAAAACTATTTTATGAAATTGTAGAAAATTCCTAGTTTACGTAAGAGTCTCCACAAATAATTAAATTGTCTAATTAATTCAAAGATAAATTAAAAATAAGACTTTTTTTAATAACACCAAAGGTCCCGCAAAAATAAACGAAATTGGTAGATTTGTTACCGAATAAGTGCTGCTTCAAAAAAAAAAGCAACAAAATGTTCTTAAATTTCATCCTATCATTTTGTTTTGCAGACCAAAAGGAAGAAAGACGGTAAAAATAAAAGAGAAGTTGCGCGCAATAATGATTTGCAGAAGTTGACCTCCAAGAATAATCTGGCGGGATTTTTAGCCGTGTTGTTATAATTTACTCGTCATTACACTTAACAGAAGCTCGCGATAATCTTAAAGAATCATCTCTGCCCCCTTTTTTCTCTGTCCGTAGCTTCTGTTCTTCTCGAGTTGTTTGATTTTCGCCGAGGTTGATGGGACTCTGCAGAAGAAGATGAGGCCAAACTCAGATGACGTTGGGTTCTAAAGTTTCTTCGTTCGAGGCTCGCGTGCACCGTTGCTTTGAGTAATTTGTTGCACGCAATTGACTGCTACTGGAATTATTGTCTGTTAAGCGACCTCCACCGCAGTCATTTATTTCTTTTTTTTTTCAAAATCCGCAGAAAAATGATGCTGCCTGCCTGCCATTGCACGGCATCTTATACTAAGTGCGCTGAGCTTTAATGCTAACCTTACATGAGACGGGAAATTGCGCTCCCATTGGTGCGCCGCTAATATACCTGCTTGCGCTTAATTTTTGCAATTTACGTTTACGTGCACACCTGCAGGCCACGAAATCTCACTGGTGAATGTTCGATGAATAGAAAATGGTGAACACCAAAGCAAAAGAAGCAGAAGGAATAAGAAGCCAAAGTCCATGCGCGAATCATAACATGCACACAAAGCTTTTGGCCTCACGGATGACCATTAACTTTTCACGCAAGGGAAATTACAAATTTCCCTTTAGTACTCTGACTTTTATGGATGAAATGCTAATTTATTTGAGTTGAATGTACTTCTTCTCTCAGCTTTTTTTTCTCTCGTCAAAATATATTTTAGGTTAAGAAACAAAATGTTTAAGCTTTTTATTTTTGTTTCATTTTCGACAGTGGCCAGATTATTCGTGCGAAAAAGCACTTATGTTATTATGCGAATCATAGCTATTATTATTGTTGTTGTGTAATATATAATGTTGCCTAAATATAGTTGTTAAGTTTAGCACAATCAAAAGACTGGATGCTGAGTTTTTAGCACTGTAAGTGAATACGGCTCCGTTCATTTGCCGAAGCAATTTATTAGAGACTTCCAATGTTTAAGTACTAGCATTACGCTAATGGTATTTGTAGAAATGTTTTAGTAGTCGGTGTTTTTGGAATAATGTAAATCTCCGTCATTTTAGGTATTTTAAAGTAGTGGTTTGGAATTTAAATTATTCCAAATTACTGTGACGAAGTAGGGTACTTGTGATGTTAAAGTGCTTTTTAGATTCATGTAATATTTGGTTGAGTTAATGAAAAATTAACTCACCACTGCTGCATCTGGAATTTGGTATGATTCCCCGGGAACATTGCTGCTTCCTTAAAATTCGTTCTCCTCCTACTTTGCGCCCTGGAATATATCTAATAACACGTTATCATTATATTTTATTGGTTAAGTTGATAAATATAATTAAAATAGTATAATTATATTACTACATACTTTTTTTACACAATTGAATAATTGTGTTATTACAGGAAGAAAATTTAAGCATCTGAAAGTGTAGGTTTTTGAAAATGATCAATTTTGCAGTGATTTGAATGTAAAAATGAGTTTTTTCTCAAAAAATTTCTTAATTTTCATTGCAATTAGACGTTATTTTTATATTTTGTTCAGACAGAACTGTTCTTTTAATCAGTAATACGCATAATTAACAATTTTATTCAATCTTAGTCGGTAGAATAAATTTGCAAGAATTTACATTAAAACAGTTATTTTAATTTTTCTTAAACGAAACAAATATCTAAAAAAGTATCTAAGGTTCACAATTATTACTAGAATTTAAAAAAAAGAGCAATTAATTCCAATGTAAATTGAAATTAATTAATTAACAACTATAACATTTTGAGAATGACGCAGTTTTTAAGTATTTTTTCGTTATCCCTTTTTCGTGCTTAGTGTATACAAACAATAATAAGTAATAATAATAATAAATAATAAGTAAAAATTAAAAATTAAAGTTAAAAAATAGAAATTAAAATTAAATATTAAAATTAAAAATTAAAAAAAAAACGACATTGTTTATTATGTACCGAAATGTTTGTGAGAAATTCGTGAAATATTTTATTAAATACGAATTTATGTTTTTCCGTTTAAAATACATTAATTTTCTGTTTCATTTTGATACATTTTCAGAAATGTTTTTTATCAATAAATTCTTATAAACCAGGGTTAATGTTATGAAATTGAAAAACAATAACACAACTCTAAAAAACAAATCTCCTGATTAAAATAAAAAAATTAATTTGATAAAGATTTTCTTAAACTGCCGACATTACCTGTTTTTATTTGTTGTCAATAAAGTAAATAACTGTTTACTCACAAACAATAATGGCGAAAACAACACTAACTTAAGTTCAAAGCACTTATCTTCAACTGAAAGAAAAACCGTCGGCGGTTACGATATGTTCACCAGCTGACTCTGTTACTTTTATAGGTTAAGAAGCCCTCTCGCTGACTGAATGTCGGTAAGGCAGAAATCAATGATCCCTGTTTTACCGATATTGGATAAAAATGAATATGGTAAAACATGACAATAAAAATATGAGATAAAATGAATCGAATATTCAAAGAGTTGGCAAATTATTGATTCACTGAATTTTCCTTTATGATTTTAAATAATAATAATATAATTTTTTATTTACCATTCCTATTGAAATTTCTTTCTGAGAAAACTGAAATTAAAATGAAGAATACATAAATAATTGAATGAATAAAAAAATGTGTTTTTTATCATTTATGACGATAATATATACATTTAATATTCCATTCAATTACATAAAAATAACCTTTAAATTTTAATGCAAAAACAAAGATAAATAGAAATTTTACTGAAATGATAATTTTTTTTCTTTTGGAAAAAATAATGTTAAAAGTTAGTACATTTGCAGAGTTTACGAATGGTATTTCGGCACTAGTTTATGAAACTTCATTGGATGGCAATAGATAAGACAATATCCATTAGGTCATACGGAAATAGATGGAATCAGCCGTCTCTATGGAGAACAAGGGTTATAGCTGTCATTCTCAAACATTTTGTGATACGCCAAATTAATGGAAATTAGAATTCCACCAAGAAGCATATAAACTCAATTAAAAAATGTTTTTCTTGAAAAAAAAAAATAATAATAAAATGAAATGTTTGTTTTTTTTTGTGACAATTTTGAAAGCAAACATATTCGCAAAATTATATGCCATTAAGAGGTTGGCAATTTTGAATAATATATAACATTATGTAACGTCAAACTTTTCTGTATATGACGTCTCATGTTAGATTTTATTTCGCATTACTATTCTGTCGGTGTCGTGATAAACAAAGTCCGGCGCTCTCTGACAATGCTCGATGAAAATTCGAAGCACACATAAACTAAATCTAAACTAACAAAACTACAATTACGGAACAATTTTGCGACGAACGAAAAAGTAAACAAATACTTATTAATGTTTTATGTTTTTCCACGGTACATAAAAGAAAATATATATATATATATATATATATTTACGGGAGAAACAAACTTTAGAACAGTTTTAGAGAACTTTCGTCGGAAATTTTCTGGGGAATTTTCTAGGGATTTTTTGCTAATTTTTTTAGGGATTTTCATTTGTTCTAGAGAAAAGTTTTTGAGAACTTTTGTATGAAATGTAAGGGGAAATTTTGTAGGGAGTTTTTCTGGAACTTTCTGGGGACTTATTTTGGAACATGTTTAAAAGTATTTTCTAGAAACTACTTTAGAGACTTTTCCAGGGATATTTTTTAGGGAATATTTTAGGGACTTTTCTAGGAAATTTTTTTTTGATATGTAGAATATTCTAGGGAAATTTTTGTGGACATTTTCAAATAAATTTTCTAGAAACGTCTAGGGATATTTTCAGGAACATTTTCAAGCAATATTCTAGGGACTTTTCTAAAGACATTTACATATACATTGTCCACAGTACATTCTATTAGGGACATTTTTAGGGAAATTTTCTAGGTAACATACCTAGGGACATTTTTGGGGATATTCCTAGGGAAAGTTCTCGGGCTTTTCCTAATAGTTTCATTATATATTTTTTGGTGATTTTTTAAGGAATTTTCTGGCAGATTTTTGAAAATTATCTAGGGAATTTTCTAGAGTACTATTTTTTACATTGCATATTAGAAATAAAAAGAAAATATTCACTAAATTGTTGAAATAATTCAAAAAAATCTTCTATAATGAATTCAATCTTTGCTCAATGAAGTCGACAAACTTTTTTCTCTCTTTCTTTCTTTTTATCTTTTTATTTTCATTTTTTGCATAACTTGATGATACAAATTTGATTACCCGTAAATATAATTTATCCAAAAACAAATTGCAAAGTTCATCATGCCGTTTTATAAGATTATCAAACTTTGTTTCTTCGTATTCCGTAAGTATGCGCAGAAATTGATATTTAAGTTTAAGTTTTGGATGATTTACTCTATAGATGAGCAATAATTTATGGAATGCCGTTTTTCGTACCTCTCTCAAGACATCTCTAAGAACAAACAAATGCAATAAAAGAAAAATATTCCCTCTCTACGTTTTGTACAACGTAAACTTTTCTCGTAGCGAAAATAAACAAAAAACGCAAAGTTATCGTTACGCATCGTATAGACGAAAAAACGATAAAGATTTCAGACAGATATACATTTAAATATATCGTCGGATAATAAAATTGCTGTTTTCTACCTATTTTTATGTTTGACAATAAAAATCATAAAATATATGTCTAAATATGCAATAGGATGGTTAATTTTACGGAAATCTAACAAATTTTAATGAAAAATGAAAAATCTAGTAGAATCTAGGGGATTTTTGAAAATATTTTTAATGACAATTCTTGTTGTTGATATACAATAATTCTCTAGAATTTTAACTAGTCTAGGGAATTATAGGAATGTTGTTTGTTTTTAATTATTTATGAGGGATTCTAGGGCATTTTAGGGAAATGTAGAAAAATCTAGTGGATTTTAGTATATTTCAGGACAAACTAAGAAATGTTTAAGATACTTGTTAAAAGCAATTTTTGTGTTTCAAAAAAGTTATAAGAAATTTTAAGGATTTTTAAGAAAAAGGGGATTCTGCGGATATCTAGATTATAGTAAGAAAATTTAAATAAATCTAGGGGATTCGGGACACATCTAGGGAAATCTAGGGAATTCTGCACATATTTAGGGATATCTGGGGAATACTGGCAATTCTAGAAAAATCTAGAGAATTCTGGGGAATTTTACGAAAATTTAGAAAAATTTTGAAATAATTAATAGAATACCCAAAATTTCGAATACTTCTCAAAAAGTATAAAAAATTCCCTAGATTTGTAACCATTCGGAGAAATTCTAGTTATTCGTAGTTTTCCATAAAAATATCTAGGGAACTTTAACAAATTCTAGGGATTCTCAGAATATTCTAGTGATATCTAGAACATTCTAGGGAAATCTAGGGGATTTTCACAAATTTCAGTTACCACCATGAAATTCTAAGGAATTTGAAAAAGATCTAGGGAATTCTAAACCATTTTAATTAATTCCAGTAAATCTCGAGTATAATCTAGGATAATTGTTCAGATAATATTGTAAAGACTTATTTGAGAATATTTTTAGACAAGGATATATTCTAAGGATATTTCCCCATGACATTTCTGACGAAATTTTCTAGAGATATTTCTAGGGAAATTCCATTAAATTCCACAAACTTCTAGAAAAATTATAAAATAACTATATTTCTTACAGTTGTAGGGAATTTCGAATCATTTTAATTATATTGATATTAATAATCCAGTAATATATAGAACAGTCTAGGGATATCTAGAGAATTTTAAGAACTTTCAGTTTATACAATGGAATTCTAAGAAATTTTCGGAATTTCAAATTAATTCTAGGTAATTTCAAACAATTCTAACAAATTAGAAAAACATCTAGGGAATTCTACGCCATTTTAATTAATTTAATTAAATATCAAGAATAATCTAGGATCATTTTTCAGACAATATTGCAAGAACTTTTTTAGAAATATTTCTAGATAACATTCCAAGGACATTTTCCCATGACATTTCTGGTGAAGTTTTCTAGGGATATTTCTAGGGAAATTCCATTAATTCTTCGGTAAATTCACAAAATTCTAAAACAATTGTAAAACAACTTTACTTCTAAAAAATCTAAGGCATTTTCAATTAATCCCCCAAATCTAGGGAATTCTAGTAACTTTTCCGAAACTTGCAAATCCTTTTTTACTTAACAAAAAAAATGTTTTTTTTAATTTTTCTGAAATCAATGCATCTTCATCTTTCGTCTTCATTCCATTCTAAGATAAGAGCGGAAAAAACCGCGCTTATTTCCGTGAATGAATGCCGAATTGGGATCAGTGCTGACGTAAATGACCAAACGCGCGGATTCTTGTATAATTAAGATGGCGTCGGCGCGTTGTCAGCTTTGAAACACACAAAGGTTATCGCGACGACCGGTCATTGCAACGCAGAAAAATGTACATGAAAACGTCAATTTAGTCAACACGCGAAATGTTCGGCTGGAAGACGCTGCTTGTCGTTTGCACGGTTTTTGCGACAATTTTGGTGCCGCCGATTGCGGCTTGGTCCTTTTCCGACGTCTTTCTGTCCGCCGGACGTTACTTCGGCTGGAATCGCGCGAACAAAAATGTAAGAAAGTTTAATAACAATAATGAGATGCCGGCGCGCGAGAAGATCATTGCCGTGCCGGTGCTTAGACGGTACACAATTTGCAAGCAGGGCCAGCAACGCGATCGCCGTGGCAAATGTCGCAATGCGTGGTGAAAATAGATCGAGTTCAAATAGACAATTTAAATTTCAATAATACAAAAAAATAAGAACAAAAAAAAGGAATTGGATTTGGATTTTTAAGGGTTGAAGGTAAAATTTTGAATGATTATGTAATTTCGAAAATAGTCGTTGAAACAAGTTACTAGAAAAGTTACTAGAGAATTATTTCTAGTAATTTCTAGAAATTTTTCAGTAAAGGAAAAGTGACTGAAAAAAATTACTAGCAAAGTTATGACAAAAGTGATTATGTAATTTCGAAAATAATAGTTCAAAAAAGTTACTAGAAAAGTTACTAGAAAATTATTTCTAGTAATTTCTAGTAATTTTTCAGTATAGGAAAAGTGACTGAAAAAATTACTAGCAAAGTTATGACAAAAGTGATTATGTAATTTCGAAAATAATAGTTCAAAAAAGTTACTAGAAAAGTTACTAGGAAAATTATTTCTAGTCATTTCTAGTAATTTTTCAAGCTAGGAAAAATGATTGAAAAAGTTATGAACAAAGCGAACTTTTAAATAAAATTTATTGGAAATGTTACAAGAAACGTTACTGAAAAATTACTAAATGATGAAATGATAAAAATTACTTGAAATGATAAATTACACTAAAAAGTTGTAAAAAAATTAATAGAAAATGTTACTAAAGGATGTTTCGAAATCAAATTCACTGAGTGAAAATAACTTAATTATAGTTACTAAAACAGTTACTAGAATTACTATATCACAAGAAATAAATAAATGTTACTAATAAAATTAAACGATAAAATTAACAAAACTAAACAATGTTATTAAATCACGTAGACGAAGTAAAAGCAAGTAAACAAATGTATGAGAACAAGTTACTAAAAAAATTTACTAGACGAAGTTACGAGAAAAAGTTACTAGAGAAAGTTACTAGCTAAAATTACTAGCTAACGTTACTAGCTAAATTTACTAGACAAAGTTACTAGAAAAAGCTACAAAACAAAGTTACTAGAAAAGTTACTAGACCAAGTTACTAGAAGAGTTACTAGAAAAAGTCACTAAAAAATTATTAGAAAAAAAAACAAACTAAACTAAACCAAGTAACTTTTTTCAAGAAAAAAATTACTTGGAAAAGTAACTAGAAAAAGTGTCTAATAATAGTCACTACAAAAGTAACTAGAAAAGTGTTCAAAAAGTTACTAGAAAATTTATTCAAAACGTTGGTTTCTATCAGACGAAATACATTATTTTTTAAATAAAAAATATTTGATTCACATTTTCTGATAAAATTGACTGTAATATTTTTGCAAAGTAAAGGAAATTTAATGTTTAATTTTGCAAATTTCATTTTCTAAGAACAATTTTCAAAATTTGGCGCGAAAAAGTGCGCCAAAAATGTAGAAATTTTAATTTAAAAAGTAAAAATTTGAAATAAAGTTTAGTTTAAACATTACTTGGAAAAACAATATGTCCAATTAAATTTGCAATTAAGTTCATTGCAGATTAACATGGAAACAAGTTAATCGTCATTGACGCAATTAAGTTTGTCATTGAGTATAATAAATGTAAAGCAATTGGATTCTCGCTCGCGAAAGATATGTTCACATTGATGAATGATACGAAGTAAAGCCGATGTCTTGAATTGAAAAACGGATGGTTTCTCGGCTGTTTTCGTTTTTTTCAGTCGACGAAGAAAAGACGTCACGGCACGTTATCGCTAAGATAACACTCGTTAGGTTTTTTTTCTCTTCGTTTAATCCCTTTATAACTGTGTCATCGTCACAATTTTCAGACTTTTACAATTTAAGACATTATTTTTTCCCTTTAAAAAAAAATTCAAAATGTAAAGCATATTGAAAATCTTTTAATTTAGAAAGTTTGCATTTTGCAAATTTCTTCAAAATGTTAACCTTGAATTGACCTCTAATTTTTTAATCTTAAATTCGATCTTCATAATGACCTCGATTTGACCTTCAAAATGACCCTTTGAAATTTCGATTTAAAAATGACCTTACAATGACTACGAGTTTGACCTTAAAAAATGTTTTGAGATTGACCTACGCAGTTTTGACCTCAAAATGATCTCTAGATTTTTTATCTCAATTTGACTTTCCAAGTGACCTCTGCCATTTTTTTATTAAAATGACTTTTATAACATTCTCCTCAAAATAACCTCTTTATTTTTAATAAAAATGAACGCAAGATGTCTTCCACAACATTGACTTTAAAATGACCTTGATTTGACCTTTAAAATTATCTCTGCAATTTCGATATTGAAAATGACCTTAAACTGACTCTATGATTTAGACCTTAAAGAATGTCTTCAGATTGACCTATGCACCTTTGACCTCAAAATAACCTCTACATCTTTGACATCAATTTGACTTTCAAAATGATGATTGACCTCTACCATGTTTATCTTAAAAATGTTATCAAAATGACCTCTTCTCAACTTTGACCTTTGACCAAATGATTTGACCTTCTACAATTGTAGCCTTCAAAATAACTCCATAACTTTGACCTCATTTTGACCTTCAAAATGACCTCCACAACTTTGACCTCAAAATGACTCCATAACTTTGACCTCATTTTGACCTTCAAAATGACCTCCACAACTTTGACCTCAAAATGACTCCATAACTTTGACCTCATTTTGACCTTCAAAATGACCTCCACAACGTTGACCTCAATTTGACCTCACAATGAACACTATAAATTCGACCTTATTACCATTAACTCAATTTCAATCTTAAAACACAATACAAAATATAAACCAAAAAAAAATCACAAAGCTTATCTAAAAAATCACGTGACGTCCATTAAACTTGTCGCTCAACTTCATGCTAATTTGCCGCAGCAAAAATGCTCTATTACTTATTTCTAATGAAAACTCCGCAATGTATGATTAAAACAATATGATGTAACGTCCTGGAACTTCCGTTTTGAATATTAATTTCAGAACTGCGATCATTCATTGTCAAAATAAAATCAAAAGTTAGAAAAAAAACAAGAAAAATTAAAATACATTATTCTTCACGTGAAATGATATTC
>JABFPJ010004802.1:0-13156 GCA_022817425.1 Gryon sp. ZL-2020 | reverse complement strand
CATTGCAAATTTTCCCTTAAATTTTGCCAATTTTCCCATAGATTATTGTAAAATTGTCTTTACATGTAATTCTGGGTCCATTTTTCCATTATTTATAAGAAAAGTTACTATATACTTTTCTGGGTGTTGAATATCTATTACATGCTCGAATTCATCAAATATAACATCAAAATCCAAAATGCCTCATTCATTTTTGCGAAAGGGCAGTGCTCTCAATAGAACAGAAAATGGAATTTCGTCTATAAAAGCCATTTTGCAACACGACAAATCCGTGCAATTTAGTTGTGCGCATAAATAGTCCAAATGAATGTCGACCGAAAAACTGTGTCGACTAAATATTGAACGTAATTCTTGTTTCACTTGATATATCTATATACATCCGTTAGTATTAACCGACGCAATTTCATCATCTTCATAAGCAAATTGTTCATATTTGCCGAGCAAAAAGACAATTTTCATTTTGAATTGAGAAGCTATGATCTTTTTTTTTTTTTTTCGTTCAGTACAATCGCGTGTTTGCCGCGAAATAACACATAAGGCTACACAACGTTTTATTGCAAGCTGACAAATGGAAGTGATGGTTCAAGCTAAAAGCTTCTGAGCAATTTATCTCGCAAGTGCCTGACGCGCGTCGTTCAACATTACTTGAGTTGACTGTTCCAATTGCAGTTGCATTTTCCACGTACCCTTTTTTCCACTTTTTCATTTTCTATTGATATTATTTTAAAACAGTCGTCAGAGCTACAGAAAGTCGAAGATTTTTATGTCTTCAACAGAGAGAGAGAGAGAGAGAGAGAGAGAGAGAGAGAGAGAGAGAGAAAAAAAACAAGTAACTTATCAGAGCAATTACAGGGATCTGAAAAATCGACATTTTGACATTTTCAATTTGATGTGATCGCTGCATAATTGGGTCAGCATGTTTTCCGCAATTGACTTTGTCTTATTCCATTAATCGTGCAGCGAAAAAGCGCCCGTCGGCCTGCATTTCTAATTATACGCAACGACAATTAATAATTGTTCTCGACTTTGCGATCGAACGTCCTTACGAATCCAAATTAACGATGCCAAGTTAATAAAAGATGAACGCCAAATTATTGAAGCCGACTTGATGGAGACCGAAAATGAACGGCTAATTTTGCAAAGGGAATTGTTCGTCTTATGAAATTTAGATTTAAAGACATACGAGAACAAAAAAAAAAGTTAATTGGATTTTGTGATCTGAACATCGATCCAATATTTGATGCTTTATTTGATGAAATTCCTTTTTTCTCTCGTGAAAATGTTAATTTAATTTGATAAATTAATTAGATAATAATATTTTAATAAATAAATCTTCATTTGTAGATTATAATTTTTAAATAAATAAGAATGGACAATGGAAAAGAAATTTTTTTTCTGTTTAAAAAAATATGAAAATGATTCCGTCATATGATGAAACATTACTGAATCTATCAATATGCAACATATGAAATGACGTTCTCTCATATTCAATGTAATTATTCATGAAAATTAACATGCAGCATTGATAATTGACGATATTACTTTCAATTTTGATGCAATGAATTTGATGAGATTTTCGCTTTTGGTTATTAATATGATTTCTAATTTTGTATTTGATTACTTTAGTTATCTATATGACACTTTTTCTATGAATTTTATATTTGCGAGAGAACAAAATAGCAAAACAAGAACCAAGAATTGAGTTAATAATTTTATTTATAAGCCTTTTTAAATATATATAAAAAATCATTGATATCCTTGTTATATATAATTGGATGGTATCTATCACTGAAAAACAATTTTTCTAACGAAAAGTTTCTTCATGTACTGATATTTCAATCTCTTATTCAATTGGATCGTTTAATATTCAAACAAGGCCAATTATTATATGCTTATTAATGCATTTAAGTTGTTTTTTATTTCGCATAAAAAATACTTTGAATTGAGTGTATTAATAAGAGAACAATTTTTACCATTTCATTTGATATCGTTTTATAAGAGAACTTTTTTGCAATTGTTAACACGGTCGACTTACACTTCTAATAAAATGCTTTGATAAAAAGAATAGAAAAAGTTTGTAGGGCAATGGGAAAAAATATATAATACAGTCAGAAATAAAAATAGCGATAAGCTGCTTAAATATAAATTCATCATACAACGTAAATAGATGTAATGAAGCTACATTGATGTAAATATAAATTAAACTTATATTATTATACGAAAGCATCATTTATAACTTTTTTATTTATAAGTAATAGGTACTGTTTGGTCGTATGTATTTTTTATACGAGACGAAAAAATGGCAATCTTACAAATAAACTTTATATTATCCAATTTAACTCTTTATTGACACATAAAGTAAAGTGCGTGACAAGAGTGTAAAATTTGAGTCTGAGAGATTAAACGAAAAATCGATAAAGCATTAAACAAGTTTAGGTATTTTGGTTTGATTACTTTTTTGCTCGATTTCAAAATGTTAGGCATTCAATTCTTTAGTTAATTATCTTAAATGTCACAATTATTTGAAAAAAGAACTATGTCACTGATGGGTTAATTTTTTATATTTATAAAATATAATTTTAGAATCATCTTAGACATCTTATGTATATGGTATTATATGTAAAAAAATAAAGTATTTTTTCATTTCAGGACACATTTTTATATGTCAAAAATGTCCAAAAAAAATGTTAGTATAACGTGCTATTATAATTCGTTTTATTTCCATTAAAATCTACTATAAATTAAAAACTAATTTAAATATTTTTTTAAATTCTTACTAAAAATGCAGTAAAGTGCATATATTACTTTTCCGAAAGATGAAATGTAGATATGTCAACCGTAAAATATATATTTATAACATCGAACATATATTCCTTCGTCTTTTATTACCTACTGTAGAAATTCTCCCGCATGATTAAAGAAAGATTAAAGAGTGCCTAAATGTGTATACCTTTCGACGTTACATAATAAAAGGTTAGCATGAAATGAAAAAAAGTCCGGAAAATTTGTTAGACCCATGTAAATATCTGAAGTCAAATATCTTGGCTGAAATATTCCGGAGATAAACAGTTTTATAAAGGACGTCTTCCAAGCATGGATGTTCTGCTTTTTAACTCAGATCACGATTTTTTGCTACTGTGAATATTATTAAAAAATACTTCGAATAAAAAAGCACTGAAAAATTTATAATATGAAATTCAATTTAATCATAATTTAAATTTATTTAAAGAATCACTTGTTTTAAATATGAAAACATTCCAATGTAATGCAAGTTTTATTATTCTTAAAAGATTAATTAAGAAATACGTTAAGTTAATGAAGTTTTTCAATTATACGTTTTGAGATCTTTAAAACATTATGTTCATATAAAGTAAAACTTAACGTTAACGTCACGTTAACTAAAGTAGACAAAACTGTCACACAAAATAGTTCTTATTACTCCATAAAAATAAATTACGTTGTCTGAAAAATCTTACATTTCAATTTACATTTCATTTTCGTAGAACATGCTCACCGCATACCAACAGCATTTTCGCTCTTTATTATTTTTTTTTTTTTTAATTTTACTTTACTAACTTCTATTACTTCTACTCCTTTTACGTTTTTTTTTACTCGAAAATTAACTTTTCTATACGTTATTCTATATTTGTACAATGAAACTAAGCTAATTTTATTTCTAATACGAAATAAATGAACAAATTTCGCCATTCGGGACGATAATATAATTTGAACGAAGTTTTGTTATACTTCTTCTTTTCCTTCATACTTTGTTGGAAACAAAATTTCGTCTTTTTTTTCTTTCGTTGTAGTAAATAACAAGTTTTATCTCATTTTCATACCCGCTATAATATTACAAAACTACATTAAAAGTAGACAGCATATATAGTATTGTATTTTTTACATCATTAAATTTTAATTTTTAATATGTCCATATATATTCAACATCAAATACAAAATCAAGTTTTTTTTCCTTCGATGTACTTTGATTATGTTTATTGAGAATTGGAACACCGGTTTTCGAACTACAGTTAGATTCTTGAATGATGGACCATTATTTCTCTGTCACCGTAAATTTAGTCAAATCATACATTCATAAAGTCTGTTCTATCAATTTCAACCAAGATCTTTCTTTTACTATCACTGTATTTGTACCCAATATTTAAACAGTATCATCACTTCTAAAAAAAAAAACGAACAAAGAAAACTTTATAAACATACTTCCAACTTTTCTTCTCGAATATTACCCAAAGTTTTGAAACAAAAATAATATGCAAAACCACACGAACAACAAAATATTCTAAATATAATATATCAAATTCAATATTCCTCATTTCAAATTCAAATGAAATTCCGAAGAAATTTGTTATCACAAGTTGGGTTTTAGACCTGCATAGTGCAAGTGTTAATAACATCAAGTGACCTGAAGCAAAGAAGAAACTTAATAATCCAAGCACATAATTCGCGCAAGTTGTAAGTAAAAAGTGTATGACGACAGAATAAGCGTGAGACAATAAAGTAGTTGGTCCGTTGCTTTGGAGCAATAAATTTCGAACACATTCCTCGTCGCTTACTGGTGTCTAAAGCGTGGAAAGGTTTCAAAACAAATTACCTGTCCCTCGTCGGAGACAACAAAGTGGATGGCAACTTACCTAAATAACAAGTAGGGCAGCAAGGCTGAAGGTCCACGCTTTGCGGATGCCATCCGGATAAATTGGTCGCACGATTTCCAACCAACTTTGCTTTTAATTTCCGCCTAACTGATCCGCATTCGCAATATCAATCGATGGCAAAATTATATTACAAAAAATGTACAATATAATTTTCTCAATATATTTAAGTAATTTTTTTTTAATTATTTTTCTTTAATTATTATTTACTTTTGAATTTTAATATTAAACTTTTGTTTAATTGCAATCAAAAAGAATTATTTAAGAATTCTATTGGCTAGTTGATTGGTGTGTTTGACTGGCGGACGCGAGTGTCGCATCACTTATCTCTTTCGTTGACACGAAATCGGAAAGAAAAAAGTGAGCGGCGAATGAAAAGACAGCACTCGCGTGTTGATCGTACGCGCGACGCGCGACTACTGCCGACGTGCCGACGTCGCAACTTGACGCGTCGGCCAAACTCCCTCTCCACGAGGACGACTCCAGCGTCTGACTTTAGCTCCGATCTTACTACTGTTATGCCCTAACATTTTCATTATTTACGTTTTGCCAAATTCGCATTCATTCCAGGACATTATTTGAACTTTAATTAAATTTACTTCACTCATTCGTTAAATTAACAACATGATTTCGCAACTTTTTGCACATTTTATGCACAATTACAATTTTATCAAATATATAATAAATTGTATTCAAATTTTAGTAACGCGATGACGAGAGCAAGATTTTGCGAAAATTACTCAACTTTTAATTAATAATTATTGATTTTTTGAAGAATTTTTCATGCATTTTTATTAATTTTTAATGAAAAGTTAAGTCATTTTTCGCAACATCTTCCTCTCGTCACCGCCGTACTAAAAGTTAAATAAAATGTATTACATATTTGACAAATTTTATTACAAATTTTTCACCGTGTATTCATTTTAACTGTTTTTACATTAGTCAGTAGTTTAATAAAATAATTTGTAGACCATTTTTTCATATATTTTCGAAATATATACTTTTAATAAATGAAGATTCACAGAAATAGTAAAAACGTGTTGTTTCAGTAATAAAAAGAAAAAGAGATTTGTTCAGAATTGAACTACATTGTACCTCGCGTGTACATTAAGCTCACTTTTTTTTCTGCTAATTGCAAAGCTTATCAGAATGTGGACGATGCACACAGTTTGTTCGAGACAGACGACTTTGCACGATTTATAGACTAAAGAAAGACTTTTTAAGCGGGGCTTTGTTCTTCCGCTAGAACATTGCCAAGATAATTTAGAAGCTTGTTTAGGGGCTTTCATTGCGCGAAGACATATAGAGGCCAAAGCTAGGCAAAGAAGAGAGAAATTTTCGGACGGAGTTTGTATGTATACGTGTTACCGAGGAATTGCGATAACGATGGTAGTAAAACTGAGACGGGCGATCGTGACAATTACCTGGGGAATAGTCGCGTGAAATTGCTAAATCTTCAAGCTCGGCTCTATTCTTACGGGATTTTGGCTTATGTGTGCAAAAAAATGCCAGTCCGGAGAATGGAGAGTCGAGAGAGACTTTTTTTGCGAAGAATTCTGATGTGGTTTCTTTCTGGTCAAACGATATAACATTTGGCACTGATTATATACGTCCAATTATTTTGTTAGATGGAAATTCCGCAGGAAAAATAAACGAAAAAAGTGCCGGAATCATTCAAAAAATCCACACAAAGTTAGAGACAAAAAAAGAAAAGATAAAAAAGGACTTTTAATTAAGAAAATAACTTTTAACTAGTTACGTAATATCTTTTTTTTAATGCGGTGAAAAAATATTTTCTCTTTGATATATTTTTTTTTCAACTTTTAGACGTTAAAAACAGTATTTTTTTTCTTTTAACATAATTGTATAATAAATTATCTTCTCGGGTATTATGAATATTTTTAAATATCATTGATTTCAAGCAATTTGATTGAACTCGGAAAAACCACTCGATCGCTGAATCATATTCTCACGACGTAACATGAGAAATTTCTCATAACAAATTTACATGAATAAATTAAACTAATTATATAAACTAATTTTCATAATTACACATTTTAAGTACTCAATGAAGTAATTAATGTCTTTAATCACTGCAAATAGCAAGTATAATTAAACATTACTAAACCCATAACTTTAATAGACATTATCGTATAATGTCCAACTTCTATAATTACAATAATTAAATAATGAATGAAATGATAAAAAATGTAGAATTTAATTTTGCTTAAAGTGAAGAAAAGTTTCAAACTCATTGAACGTGATTTAATATTTACAAATAACCTACATTTTCTCTGACAAGTAACTAAGTATCTCAGTGAATCATTCTATCAATAGAGCAATATATTTTTTGTGTCAATAGTAATAAAACGTCTGCCGCAGATTGCAACTGTTAAAACGCTTTGTTTTCTCGCGATAGAAAATTATAGTACCCTTCAAATTGTTTTATGTCTCACTTCTTTCTCGACTTTTATTAATTTATCATTTCAACGATAAATACAAAGCAATAAAAAACGATTCATAAACTTTTTCGATTTAGGTCTTCTTCTATTAGAGTTGACTTGTATCCTCTTCTTATTTTTTTTTCTTTTTTTTTATAACTTTTATATCTCTTAAAGAAAAATCATCAATTTTATCAAGTTTCCAATTGCCTTACCTTCCTTCAAAGGACATTTTCCAGTTTTTAAGTTCTCTAATAGGCAGTATAAAATATATATATTTTTCCCCAGAATGTCAGCATTTAGAGTTTAGATAAAGTAAATAAAAAAAAAACTAAAGCAAATATACTTATTTTAATGCAGCTTTTATATATATATTTTTTTTTATTTAATTCTTAACTTGCTAATTGTGTGGAAAATAATCTTTAGCGCACAAATGTAGCGAAAAGTTGAGTTTTACATAATCATATATTATGAAAAGTATTGTCTTCAGCGCATAAAAGAATCCACTAGTTGCAAAATACATTATGTATAATAATAATGTTTATGCACAAAGCTTTATTGTTAAACAACATTGAAACTCTTTATCTTTTTGAGTTCTATATTGCTTTTAAATGTGTTCTTCATAATAAAGCACAAAGTATAATTGTTAATATTGCAAATAATATGAATTTAAACAAATACATTTGTATTTTCTGGAGATAATAAACAATCAATCTCAACTTCAATTTCAGAGGTAAGAGATTACAAGTTTTGATAACGAATTGAGTTTTCCTAAGTATATACCTGGTTTAACAGCATTATTTACCCACCAGATAATCAGTGAGATGTGAAACCGGTAAAAAACACAATTTTATTAGCTCCGCTGTTGTTTTCTTGTTTCCTTTTTTTCAGTTATTTATTTCAACAAATATTTGAAAAAAGGAAATATATATATAACAAAAAAAAATATTTGTTTGAAGAGAAAATCGTCAAATCTTTTTATCATTTCACGAACTTTAAATTCAAAAGACTGAAAACATTACAGAAACATTACGTAGTAAAAACTTTTAAGATGGGTTTAATTATTCCGTCGTTCTAAATAATGAAATAAAAGGATAATTAAGGATTAATGCGTCGCATTTATGTCCATAATCATTAACACATTTTATTTTTTATTATTTAATCCAATCATTAACTTGCAATAACTACTTTTTTAATTTCACTTGTAATAATAAGTTTAAATCAAACATCCTTTTTCAAGGAAAATTAAAAAAGAAAAAAATAACAAAAAAAAAAGAAACAAAATTGCCAGTTTCTTTGAAAATATGACAAAGTCGTACATCATATCCTTCAATAAGATCTGATAAGGCGACTGATAAAGCCCGACAAATGGAATTTCCATCATAGGAAGGAATAGAATTGTGACTTTTTGGATTTGAAACTATCCGTCTGTACATTTGTACGTGAAAGTTTTTCTACTTTGACCAGTGTTGATTCAGAAGAGCCATTGACACAAGAGAGTCACTGACACTGAGTCACTCGCTCTTTCACGCACACGCTTCGTTGCTTGTTTCTATTGGGGACACACGAACACACGGCCACTTTCGACCGTATGTGTTCGTCGTCGGGGATTTTGTACTACTACCGGTTCAATCTTCAAATTACGGGGATTCACAGAGTGTATGAACTGCATATACGTGCATGCGTACAAACAAGAGTATCTCTCGCACTTATTTGCGCGCTCGTTAAAGACACATTTCGCGCTCATTTCAGCATTTTTTTGTATCTCTCAAAAGGCTCATTTTTGTTCTTGCAATTTCACACATTCTATGTTATTTTGTCGCTTGAGACATTTTGTACATTTTGCTTGACTTTAACGTTTGATTATGACTATGAATGCATTGTCATAAATATCAGATTAAATATGGGTGTACAAGATAATCGTGTGCTTTCATGTATATTCGAGATAAGCTTTTAAAATGTAATTATGTCACATGGTTTGATGAACAAAAGAAATGTCGTAAAAATAAAAATCTAATATTTTGATATTAATGCTTCTGCTTTTGCTTTCTGTCTAAAAATATAGATTTATTTCTAATATAAATAAATTTAAATATAACGAATCAATATTTATTTATATACTCTTGTCTTCTATTATCGTGTTGCATTTTTTATTTAATTAAATTGAATACGAAGTTTTATTTTATTGATTCCCGGTTGAGGAATTTAATTTCGTTTATAAATGATGAGATGTTTTTTCGATTTTATTCTGTGAACTTTGAAGCGCCGCTGAATGGTAAAATTGATTATACATTTGTAAAAAGAGTACAATCGTTTGAATAGAAATTGTCGACAAATAGTTGCTTCGGTGTATAAAACATTGAATACAAATTTTACCGAAAAAAACACACATTTTTTTAAAGTAAAAATAAAAAATCGTCTTTTTTCGACAAAAAGCAATAAACAACTTTTGCTGGCAAATCGGAGTTTGAACGTAAAACTAAAAACAAACGGGAAATAAACACTTGACATATGATACGTCACGCGTCTGTTCAACTTATCTGCATATACGTGAATTGCTTTCAAACCATCCACATAAGTAAAGGTGAAATTGGCGAGAATTTTGGCGGAAGTGTGTCAGCAGTGCGTGTCAACTTGCCTTGGTATATTGTTTGCAAACATCTGTTACGCTACTCTTTTTAAACATTAATTTGTTAATAAAATAACAAGTTTTCTCTTGATGATGTTACTATACAAGTTATATTGTATAATGCAAAATGTTATAAGAAAATAATTGATTCCTGTAATAAACCCAGAATTATAAAGTATAACTTATAATTAATTATTTATATAATCAAATTTTACTCTGTTTTACATAAAAAAAATTTAAATAAAAAATAATAAATTTTTAAATAATAATAGAATGATATTTATTTCAGTTAAACGAATAGTAATGATTAGTGATCAATTTTGTACATATTAGATTTATTTTCTTAAAATATATACAACAATTAATTTATGTCATAACAAAATCATATAACTGCTAAATGTAACCGTAATAATGTCCTTCTTTATAAGCTCTCATAAAGTCGCCAGATCTGCGTTTGACACGTCTACCAATAGGTTCCAAATCATTATAACATTTCGTAAAAACTCGATCAACTGCCGCTTCGGCTTCTGGTCGCGTAATTTTCTTTATTGCTAAGAGTGACATTGTAGCCCGCTCCTTTACGCAAGCCTTAAACATATAAAAATGTTTTATGTTAAATTGTTATATTTCCAAGAATGTTGTTATTCTTTTAATAAGTAATAATGTTCTTATGCATAAAGTTTATATAAATAATGTATACCTGATGTGCTTGTTTGATCTGAAAGAATGGATGAAATCCTTGAATTAAGGAACCGAAGTAACTACAATTCGTCAAATTGGCAGCTCTAACTTCAGAACAAGCAACATGATCTATGTTCTTGAAATCAAAATTATTCTCACAATTATCTAACATGTGTATAAGTTCATGAGCTAATGTATTCAGTACTCTCCCTTTTGAACCAGCCGTATTTTGACATACGACGATCTGCAACAATGAACATATTTTTATAATTTATTCTTACTAGTAATTCATCATAGTATTTTGTAACTTTATTTCTTCACTTTTACCTGATTTAATTCAGGATCATAACCACCACTTAAACGACTATCGCAAATTTCACACACAACATGTCTCGATATGTCAAAGTTACTGAAAATAAGATGAATTATCCTTAAAATATATTACTATTTACAATAATCTTTTTGTGCCAATTTTATGCTTAATTTATAAATTTACCATCCTGC
This sequence comes from Gryon sp. ZL-2020, assembly GCA_022817425.1. Lineage (NCBI taxonomy): Eukaryota > Metazoa > Arthropoda > Insecta > Hymenoptera > Scelionidae > Gryon > Gryon sp. ZL-2020. The sequence continues at coordinate 2,234 of JABFPJ010004802.1, read as the reverse complement.
ATTTTCCAACGCTCCAAGAAGTAACTTTATGCTAGGTGCTGAAACAAAAATTAAGAAATATAATCTCACTTTTCATTCAAAATAATCCAATTTAAGAAAATGATCAAGTTAAATATTAACAATTCACTTTGCTCTTACTTTGTAGACATTCGTACACTTTCTTTTCACAGACAAATCTTCCAGTACTTTCTCGTCCTTGTAATCCCATTATAGATTTCCACCAAGTTCGTTTCCATTCAACACCTCTTCTCTCAGGATACAAATATGTGTCAAAGATATCATCTTTGTCTGGACCCAAAGGTTTTTTAAAGTCTTGTTGAATATCACACTTTTCTTCTTGTTTTGCTTCTTGTTTATTATCTTGTTTAGTTTCTTCTTTTGACATTTTTTTTCAGTAAAATAATCTTATTATTGCACTCTTATTATTATATCATTATAATTATTCGTCTTTTAATAAATTAAATGTAATGTATATAAATATTTCGATTACGTCACTTCATAACCTGTGGAGTACAATCAGATTGTTAATTTTCACTTAAACAAGCAATAGCATTATTATTGTCAATTGTTGTTCAACTAACCCCTTGTAAATTAATATAAATTTCAAATTAATACGCAATTGAACAAATATTTAACAATAATATTTACTGTCAAAGTGTTTAAATTGAAGTACTTTGTATACACATTGCCTCATCATACAAAAACACGTGTTTTTCACAGGTGGCAGCACGAACTATACCTTCTACAGGAATACCAAGTTTGACATAAAATAACAAAATTCCTATATGCGTCAGCTGTATTTAGTCAAAAAATTAATAAAAATACGTAACTATTAATATCAATTAAACATCAAATTATATTATATTTTGTAAGAGAAAAATAAACTAAAGTTGATTTAAAAATGAAAATAATGTATATTTATAATATTAACTGAAAAAAGAATTTTAGAATTTTAGGTAATTAAATTATACCATAAAGAGATTCAATAAATAATTCTGCATTTTTACGTAATTAAAGACATTTATTTCATTAAAAGTAAAAGTTTTATGTACAAACGTTAAATTAAAATATATCCGTCAAATTAGTGATCAATAATAATCAGCTCATCTATTCCCCAATCCTCGAAACTGTTGTCAGGTAAATAACGACGAATGATGATTGGAATTTTTCGTTGTTTCAATTCTTTCATAGCAATTTGTAGTGGATCCGTTTCTCCTTCCAATTCAACCATAACTGGGGCACACATTGCTATCTGTAGTGCCCTTGTCCCAAGAACCCTCGCTCGTTCATACCTAAAAGAATTATTTTATTATTTAGTAAATAATCAATCAATAAAAATTTTACATAAAAAATAATACAATGAAAAATATATTCTTTATAAAATTGTAATTGAAACGTTCTATTTTCAAAGAAATAAAGATTATATATAAATAATACTTGTATGCATTGGAATAAAATGCATTAATAACAATGAATGTTCTGGAAATAAAGGTCGAAATACTCACTTTGTCATATATCTAGTAGTGATTCGTTTGGATTTTTGAACGCCGCCCCCGGCTTCACCAGCAGGAATGATTTCGACATTTTCAGCATCTTCTTCTTGTTGTTCTAGTTCAATGTTATCATCATCATCTACGCCTTCGAAATCGTCGGCAACGCTGTTTTATAGGTTAATATAATTAATACAGTATGAATAATTTGTCTAACTATTAAAGTGATGAAAAAATCTGTTTAATTCATGAAACTTACTCATCTCCATCAAATTCGTCATCAGCCATTGTAAATAACGTCTAAATAAAATATAAAATGTTGTTAATTATTAATTTAAAACGTTTAAAACTGCTGAACGATTTTCACAGTGTAATGCTAAAACTGAATGTATATACAACTTTTCGCTCAAAACAACATACTATTTACTATACAATATAAATCAGAATTGCCAACGTTACGCGTTACGGTTGTAAAAACGGAGTGTGAAAATGTTATGTATTTACCGTAAAGTTTAAGTTTATGTGTTCTCATATATTTAGTAACAAATATATTAAGGGTCGCGCTAGCGACCCGACGAGCCAAGGTTTTAAATTAATTTAAATAAATGAGATGAGAAATAATTAAAATGACAGCGCGACCTTATTTTCTGGAATATGAAAAACGAATTTAATGCTGTCTCTGTTCGACTTATTGAACGTCAACGCAAATGTTGCGACAGAAACAGATGATTCGGGCCTGTCGAC
>JABFPJ010004801.1:0-13156 GCA_022817425.1 Gryon sp. ZL-2020 | reverse complement strand
AATATTTTTAAAAAACAGATCCTATAAAGTTGGTTGTTAATAACTTAATGCATTAATATACATCCAATAATAAAAATACTTTTTAGTAAGCCTTTAAAATACATCTATAAATTTAATATTTATAATTGCTTTCTTTACTTAGAGGGCGAAGTTGACAAAACTGCTAATAACGAATCTGTAGTACTTTTTCTTTTAATGTAAACCTTACATAGTGACAAGGCAGATTCTACCCGGTATGAGTAACTTTGTTGAAAATAGTAGATTCAATAGTTTTTTTATTTCCCGTGTACTAAATGAATAGCGACTAAAAATGCTGTTTAAGTATGTATTCCTTAAAATACTTTTTTTTACTTTAGTAAATTATTAAACATGAAAATCTTAACAAAATATGACCTACAATATACATACTAAATTAAACATTTCTATACCTTATTCTAATTTTATCTTTATAAAAAGAATAGTAAATTTACCTTTCCATTGACATCGCTGTAAGTGTGAGAACTGAGCAGATTGCCGAAACACTCTGCATGTAATGAACTGATTTGCACAAAAAAAATCCCATAGTCCACGTATATGAGAATAATTTTGCGATCTGAAATGATAAAAGAAAAATCTGTTTCAGCTGAATCCCATTATCACTTTGGTATTTATAATAAATATTTGTTTTATGTAAATGTTATCACAGATATTTGCTAAACAGTGCTGTACTTTAAATTAGAAAACTCAATTATTACCTTATATACGAGTATTTGACATTTGTGCAAAGTTTATACGAAATTTAAATGAATCTACGACCATGATACCACAATTGCTCTAACTTCGTACACATTTTGCATAAATGTCGACTAATACTTCAGACAAAATATGCATTAATTGGAAAACGTGAGTAGAACTGTATAAAATGGTCCTACTGGATTTGATTTATTAATATACAATATATAAGCTCAGATTATGAAATATGAATAAACGGGAAGTAAAATGTATATTACAAGTTCGTTAACATGATTCGGCAAATGCATATGATATATGCATGTGCAAATAATTATTCCAAACAGTAGTTTAAATGACAAACTTGCATGAAAGAAAAGTTTTTACCATCATATTTCTAAAAATTAACTTGGATAATTCCGCACTCAGACTATTCTACAAGGTATACGTAAGTTAAATATCACGGTCATTATTAATTTTAATCTGGATGAACATTCATTCCAAAGTTTGTTAATTAAAAAATATTTTAATTCAGTGGAAGCTAATTTATGTAATTTAGATTACATTTTACACTTTTTTGAGCAAAGGTATTTTTGAAATTCTAACAGTTCACTCTAATATTTAAAATATTACATAAAAGTAAAAACGAAACATTACTACTCGTGTATTGTTTTTATAAGAACAATTCTTTTTACTAATGTTTAATATAAAAAGACGACACGAGATCCTTATTCATAAATGTCAAAAACATGTGTTTTACAAAAGTAATATTTTTTACTTTCATAATATAAAATGTTAATGTCTGTCAGAAATTGCTATAAATCAAAGATTACAGAAATGTTGTGCCGCACATTTTTTATCTTTAAAGTTTAAAAGGGTATTCTTGAAGTCGAACAAATAATGCGATAAATAAAATAAACCTATTTGTTTTAGTCGGATGGTAGAAGGATTGAAAAATCGGTCGCTCTTCATCAATCTCTAATACTTGTGCAGTAGAGTTTAATGACGGAAATTCGAAAACCGTAAAATGAACTGTACAGAATTTATCATATCTTTTATTCTCTTTCTTTCGTCATTTATTTTTCATTCTTTTTTTTAGATCTTGAAAACCATAAAAATAATGCTCTTCTAAAAAGTTGAATAGTTATTCATACAATAGCGAATAATGTTTAAATCCGCAAAAAATAAGTAAAAAGTTCGTTCTTTCTCAAAGTTCCTATTTGTACAAAAGAAACAAGATTTTCCGCAAGCAGAAACTTGAAAATTATTTTAAAGAAACATGAAACAGAAAAATCAGATAATGACGAAAATATAAGAACATTGTTACAATATTATCTATGTCAATTTCATTTACATATGACATTACTTATATTCTTGAGTAACTCTTAGAACTGATATATATGTGCGATCACGTTTTTTACTTTTCTACACTAGTTGAGAGTAGTCTAACTTCTGATCACGTTTATCTTACCTATCAGTGACAACATAACTCCAATATGTTTTGCCCAAAAACCGACAATTTGTGAACAAACGTTCTATGATAGAACCAATTATGCAAAATTAATTATAAAATATTTGTACAACAAGATTGAAAAATTTATTTAAATTCATTCTAATTGTGTAAAATCATAAATAATATCAATGGGAAAACAATTTGGTCGTAATGCACAGAATCGATTACTAGCTCTCTATTTAATGATCAAGAAAGAGGTAAAAAATGTTAAGACAGACTGCGATTTATTTCACTCAAATAAATGTCTATAAGACAAAGCATTAGAGAAGAATTGAGCAGAAAAGAAATACTGCCAGCATGAAACGAAGAAGAATCAAATTAATTATCAATGAAAAGACAAGAGGATATCCAACTTGAACTTATGCTTACAGTTTCAAAATCATAAGAGAATATTAGAGTCAATTTGGGAATAGACTTTCAAGACTTAATTACTTCAGCGGATAAAATTTGGTAAATTAAACTTGGCTGTTGCATTTATTAGGAAACTCTATATGAGTGGTTTTTATTGAGGGTGAACATATTATTTAATTACCTCAAAATGTGGTACATACGTGTAACAATTGTACGTGAATAACACATTTTAAGGAAGAAAAATAGCTAGAATAGCAATTAAACAAAAGGCTTTTGAATTCGTTGATTGGATATTTCGAGGCCAAAGTTACACGATTCAACAGCCTTGATATGTTAGATAAAACAAAAGACAAAGGGATAGTAAAAGCGAAATGGGTGATTGTGACTTGTTTACTAAGGAATATTTTAATGTAATTTTCCGAAATACATGAAAACAAAAATTAAATTTCAGAAATTTGGTATGGTGTATTTCTAAATTCTAACTGAATTGTATGCAATTGGAGTTTTTTTTAATAAGTAAAAGAATCGAGTTTCTCATTAATTTAATGCTTTGAAAAAGAACGGCTAAAAATCTAATTTGCTTCGATGAATATTTAATTTTAAAATGGCAATTATTTTATTGGCACTCAGGAATTCAAACATCAGAATTGAGTGACTTCATGCAATTCACGTTTCGGTCAAAAGAAAATGTAATAATAAATGCTTCATGCATTCCACGTATAAATGATCGATAACGGTGCAAGTGTTACTGTTTTCACTGATTTTTGAACCATAAATGTATTAGTTTTAATTTCAACTCAACAATTTTTCCAAATCTATCTGCAAATAACTGTATATATTTTGAAATATACATTTTTCGAATCTTAATAAATTCTCATTTTATATCAAATCCGATGTTTAAATTTAATTAGCTGCTGAGTTTTTGTTTAAGATAAAATCTTATCTTACATAATAAGCGGACTATAAATGTTGGTCTAATAAGGTGTCTCAAGAGAAAGTTTATTAAGTCAAACTGATTTTGGTAAATTTGGTATGTTACATTAACTTACATTTATGACAAAGCATATCATCTGATAATCAATGAACAATTACTAAGCTAATAGTAGTGTCAACTGCATTCTCCCACAACTTATGACTGAAATGTTATTTGGGTCGCCAGTTTCAAGTTGTAGTTGTCATATCCGTACACGAATATATATTCACAAGTTATTTTGCATGAGTTATCTTCGTTGATTTTCGTACGTATTTATTTATAATAGCTTAATATACCGAGCGATTTATTTCAATATCAAATACAACATTATCAAAAAGTCACAACAATAAACTACTTGAAAGTGAAAAAGCAACATCACTTTTATTTGTAAGTTTGGCTTTGTATTGATACAAATGATTTGTTTTTAATTTTTCAAATGATTGTAATTGGAAAAATATGACAAAACATAATGTTGTGAATGTATCTTAAATAAATAAAAAATATGAAATCATAATTCAATAGATGTGTAATTTCATTTGAAGGAAAATTATTTTCAATTATATCAATATCAATGATACATTTTGCTTTATTTTTATTCCATTTTATTACCACGAATGTATAACAAAAGAAATTAACGATAATATTTTCCTTCAACAATTTTAATTAAAATCCATTATTATATTATGTTTCCGTTTTTACTTGCAATGTATTTAAACATTAGTTTGTTTGAAAAAAAAAAAAAAATTTTAAACACACATTTTTTTGCTAATCATCTTTTTTTATTGTATACTAAAACATAGAATAAAAAAAGATAAACTTGTGCAAATGTATTATCTCACACTATTTTTAGTTTTGAACAGAAAAAATGTATGTATATATTTATGATTAAGTCAAATAAAACGTGACTAAAATTTTTCGTATACAGTATTTCACTTTCAATAGTTGACGATACAATATATTATATGTTTAATTCACAGGCGTTATAACTAAAACATTCCTTAGTAAAATATTGCAGAGTTGGAATTTATTAAGGTCAAAAAATGTAACAACTAACATTTATGTTAAATGATAGAAAGTTTATTTATTACATTAATCCTTAACTGTTAATGTTTTTGTTTCACCAAAATATGAATAATTAATTAATAAAATATCAATAAAAAATCATTAATATTTAGCATTTTTTAACTTTAAAAGTCGTAAAATTTTTGAAACTACATTAATATTTAATGAAGTGATATAAAATGAGCGATGAAAACTGATTTATTCAAAGAAAATAATAATAAAATGTCTTAATGTGAGAATCCAAATATTCCAGTTTTTTCAATTATATGATTGATTAAGATATATATTATACTATTTCACTGATTTTGTGTCAAACGTGAATTGAATAATTTAGTTTCCATTTAAAATTCATTAGTCATTCAGAATACTTGTAAGGTATAAAATTTATTTGTAATATCTAAAGTAAAGTAGAATGTTATCTGAAATTCTAACCCGTTTAACATTTGCACAATCCATATAAAGATAAAAACTCGAATAAAAGTAGCAAAATGGTGTAAAAGATTTTATTAAATATTCAATTTATGCTACATATTGATGTAAATTAATTATTGGAAACATTGCTTTCATTTGTTTATGAAATGACGTGAAAATTGATATTAATTTAACAATTTTTTATTCTTGTTTTCAAACAAAACAGAAGAAAACAATCAAACAAACTGTAATGATTACCATCTGTGACCAATCATACGTATAACTTATCAAACGAATAATCATCTGTTTCAAATTATGCAATTCTATCGATACGTATATACATTTAACGTTTCAAAATAAAACGACATGAAATCAACAAAATAACGGCCATTGAAATAATATTAATGTTGCAAGCAAACAAAATAAAAAATCATTACAAACTGTGATTTACTAAATCAAAGCAATGAATATCTGTAGAATTCGTTATTGGAATACCATCAGTTTCCAATAATCAAGCGTTACAAATGCAATTTCCATGGAATCATAAATTGCGATAAAATTAATTAATGAAATATCAAAAATTATACTAGTTATTTAGATATCTCAATACCTGTAATTATTGCGAGTTAATTTATTCAGTTACACTAATTAATAATGTAATTATTCCGACAATAATAATAAACAAACATATATTAATATAAATTGAGATTCATTTTTATAAATAATAAAAAATATATCTTCTTCAATCAATACAATTATTTCTTAAGGATTTTGTTTTTTGCGTGTTTTGTTCTTAAAAATATAAAAATCATCAGAACACGCAAGAATATATCTTTCTATTATATTGGTTGCATTTAACATTCCGTTCAAGGAGTTGCTCAGAACTTGCATTAATTCATATCTTGACTTAGTGTTGTGAACTGATTGTCTATTGTAAACTCTTATGAACATTAATTTAAGTTAGACGTCTTTCATGATTGAGTTCGTATTGCTTGAATATAATATTAATTTAAATAAAAATTTCTCAAAATTGATTACTACATTAGCCTTACAAAATGTTCAAGTAAAAGAAAAAAGTATAATTAAGTGAGTGTTGAAATTAAGGTTAATTTAATTTTTGTTTCAATTTTCAGATTTAATTCATTCATAAAAAGAATTCACTTTATGTATATAAGATAACATATTTAACACTGAAATAATTTGTTCTCTCTCTAATTCGCAGATGGTTAAAAAAATGTAATTTTTGAATTAAAAATCTTTGATCTACAAAGTATACACATCGCTGAACTAAGCATACTAATTTTATACGTAAGTACACTTAGCAAATTACTGTACGTTTTGTTCCAATTTGATACTTTGCCCATATTTTTTGCCGCAAACTAAATGCCAAGAATGTTCTTCTCGGATACCATCAGTTTGTTTTTTTTTTCATCGCCGCTGCCGTTTTTACTTACAACTTCCATTAAGTTAGCATCAACGTCTGAGATTGGTTTTGTCGAATGGTCGCGTGAGTAGTATGTCAGACGGTCATTTTTGTTTTTATTTCTTCAAAAAGCAAAAAAAACCTTCATGTCATTCAATTTATTTATAAAAATAAGTTTTTGTTACATAAATAATCTCAATTTTATTCATCACTTTTTGCGATATAAATTTTGTTCTAACCCATACATTGTATATTTTTTTTCGCTTCCAATCTTATAATCCTGCAATCTTCAGAATGATTCGCACCAAATGCTCCTCAATCTGACACTTGACAAGCAGAAGCCAAGAAAAGTACCACAGAAAAATTAAGCGTTTTAGACGCGCCAGCGTTGAGAGTAAGTGCGGGAGTCGATTGTTGGCGGAAATTGACGTAAATAAAAGCTAAATGTAAGTGACGAAGGTCATCGATAAATAATATTGATTTCAACCGAATGAAGATGATAGGAATCAATGATAATAAAAGAAAATGGATAATACATAAAGGAAAATTAATATAAGATGCTATCGTCCAAGGTTTATTATCCATTACTTGTGTGTTTATGTTCTTTTACAACTTGAAGAAAATGTAATTTTAGTTAGACTTTAATTTCGCAACTGTTTTTCATAAAATTCAATTTATTTGTCATCAATTAGTGTTGATTAAGTTAATTAAAATATAAAAGTTGATTCTAAAAGTTTAATAGAGTGAAATTATAATATGATTATAAAAAAATGTATATTCAGTATGTCTAAGAGACATTATTTATTTTATATATTTATTATATTTTAGAATATTTTGCTTGCTTTTCAGTTTACTTTAGGAATTCTTCAAAATTTAATATACTCGGTAAAGAGGTAAATTCATGTACATATTCAATCCATTCTGCGTACTTTCAAAAGTTCCATTGCAATTCAACCGCCAATTCTAGCTATCACTGATTGAATTTAACAGTTCAAGTATCTTGATCAATGTGTTTCGTTTACATAAACGTTATGTTTGATCAGAAAGAGAAAAGTTATATGCATGAAATCGAGAGATGCATTTGAAAATAAAATTGCAAGTAATATAAAAATACAAATTATGATATATATAAAAACCAAAAACTAGTTGATAAATAATTTGTTATTTAGTATACATGTTTTAAAAAAGCTAAGGTATTCCGAGAATTCAGATCGAAATTTCCATCTATGAATTTCTGAAATTTGTCAAATCCATAATGTGTTATTTATTAAGATTAAATTCCAAATTTAATTATACAATTTAATTCATTTCATATGAATTATAAAATCATATTTAATTGTTTAAATTAATTCTAACAAATAAATAACTTGACATTCAAATTTAAAATTACATTAAATTATTCTGCAAATATTGAAATATGAAAATGATGTTTAGAAATCTTCTTCATGCAGAATGAATGGTTAAAGATGCGGTTGAAGTGGTTTAAGCAATTTAAGTTATTAGAGTTAAATCGATTAAATAAGTTAAAAGTTATTAAAGAAGTTATTCATTTAAAGTAATGAATAACTATAAAATATTTACATTTCTAACACATACAAATGAAATATCAAAAAATTGAATTCTATATAAAAGCAATTTGTTCTACTTCTTTCGAAATAATTTCTTGAAACTTTTGTTCATAATGATAGTGGAAATTGCCCGTTATTATCTGTGTAATTTTAAGGGACATAATCACTAAACTTAAGTAGCTCGAAGTTCTGCAGTGCTTCTATAGCGTCGAAAAATGCATCTGAGAGTTTATCTACGTTTCAGACGAATATTGCAAAGAATGATTCTGACCACTTAATAAAATTTTTTTTGCAGAATTTCGTAATTATTTAATTTCATCATCTTCTGACAAAAGATGAAATATTTTGTATAATTTATTATACAATCAGAATGCTCCTCTTGTTTCTCATTGTATATTGTATGTCATCAATCCGCATTTATCTTTAAACATAACCGCCAAAAAATAGTAAAACTAAAATTAAATGTATAAATAAAACGAAATTGTGGTTCAGTAACCTAATGAACCACTTGAGTAATATTACATAAACTGAGTTAAGCATAAACGATGATAACTCTCGAATTTTATGAAATAATCCAAATTTAATTCCACCTTAATGAGATACACTATAGGAATGTTGTTTCAAAATGTTCGAGCTAATCTGCCGTATTATATTTTATAAAAATTTCTTTCTTGGATAATTTGTAATGTAAAGTAGTTTTTTAAAAACAGATATTTTGTAATAATATAAGTAAAAATCGTAGTTGTAGTGTAAAATTTTATTGGATATTGAAAATTTTCTTGCAGTCTTGCCGAATAAACATTTCAAACAGATCTTTCATCTTTTTATTCATTTCTGCATAAACAGATGGAACTTTGGATAAATAAATATTAGATATCTACTTGAAACACTGCAAATATTATATTCTGCCTTAACTCATTCGCGGGTTTTCTTCTTTTGGCATCTCGGAGTAAGCACATGATGCTTATATACATGTGTTATGGATTGAAAAATATCCGCATGCATGCGCTTCTACATATCCATGAGGATAGAAAGAAAATTAAAAAATCTGTATAAAAGTTAAAAGTATACTTTTAACTTTAGCTAAAAGTATACTTTAAGTTAAAAGTATACTTTTAACTTAACAATTTTTGTACTTTAATACAGATATATCTGTATTAAAGTACAAAAATTGTTTAAATGTATACGTTTTGTGAAATAGAAAATTCACGAAGTTTGTGGAAAAAACGAAATCTGACAAATTGAATTTAAATAATTTTGAAGAAAATGTATGAAAAAGAATGAAAAATTCACGTGAATATTTCCCTGTTTTATTTTTTTGCAAAAATAACATATTTCATACATCTATATTTGATACAAAAATATAATTTTTGTATAAACGAAACTGTCACGCTAGATTTTATTGATTTCTTTTTGGATATTGAATTATGATCACGTGCAGTTGAAAGTATGTAAAACATCAATTGTAATATCCATCAAATAAAGTTTTCCATGTTTGCAAAATATGTGCAAGTTTAAAAATTTCATGTAATAAAATGATTAAATGTAAGTGGCTTAGTTTTACATATTAACCGCGAGCTAGACTGTGCCATTTGAAATTTACATTCTGCGTGTCAAATAGTATGCGACGTGGAGAAAAATCCATCATTTTGAACGAACGTGAATCAGAAACAATATTTTATTGTATGAACGCTAATCTAAAATGACGTCGCGGAAGCAAACTTGAGTCTTAAACTACGACAGAGTAAAGCAAAAGTTGCACATGATTTTATCTTTTTATCTCCATTTTATCTTTTATTTTTTTTATTAACTTTTCATGCAAAAATAAACTTGTTGCAACTCAACCCTTAGCTATTAAATTTATTTCGAAAATCATTTTGAAGCTTTTGCAAAATGTATAAAAATTTTGAATTAAAATATCTAATAAATATTTAATAATAATAATAACAAACTGCAATCGATCAAGTAAGCTATTCCGGAAATATATATGCTTTTTAGTAAACAAATTATAACTCGTGACATATATCAATTTGTACGATATTTTTAGCGTTAAAAATGCTTTTCCATATTTTTATACATTTCGAGAAAAATTTGATTTTACATTCAGTTCATATAATTGTATATTTCAGCATTTCAACAAATATTAAGTCATAAGATTTTACTTGAAGAGACAATTTTGTTAGGTTTTCAAATATGTCTTCATTTCTGAAATATACTTATTGAAATAAATAATACGAATGTCAGTTAATTTAAAAAATATTCATTTACATTTGTCAAAACTTATTTGTATACAATTTGTAATAAATAAGACGCAAATCCTTCTATATAAAATCAACGCAGTCATATCATTTAATTGTTAGTAATAAAATAAAACCTACGTATGACATTAGCTACTTTAAAACACTCTATAAACACTGCATTACCAGCAAACGGAATTAAATATCAAGATGATTCGTTTTATGTTCTGAAAATACAAAAGGGATTTAAAACAACGAAACTTTAAAATGCAGTTTGTAACAGTTCCACGCAGGGTACTTTCACATTTTACAAAGCTATGGGCAAACATATCTTTACTTTGGAGGATCCGATGACCTGTAACCCTATCTTAATTAAGCCATACTTTACGATCTACTCATATTAATAAATATATATGAAATAAGTTTCGTATTTCACTATAGTTTATTATTTTTATTTGAAAATGTAAAAGTAACTTCTTTAAAAAACTAAAAATAATCTAAGGAATATTTTAACAATATTCTAAAAAAATGTTTTATATAATATAGAAAAATTTGCAAGCAAATTATTTTGTTATTATGTTTTACAAAGCAACTTTTAATTATTTGTGACAAAATAACACGATAAATATTTCACGAAGATAAAACCCGAAATTATCTAAGCGTTTCATTATAAAAACAGAGAAAATTGGTCTTTAATAAATGAAAATAATGCTATAAAACAAGACATCAGTGATAAAATGAACAAGATGGTTTAACTTGATGTTATAAGACGCATCAAAATATAAACTCATTATCAAATGACGTAGTTGTTAAGATGGGTTCGCAGTTGACATTTTATAGTTTACTCATAAGCGTTAAGGCGAACTATCTTTCTATTTAACGCGGATATTTTCTCTGTGACATGAGTTAATCGCAATTAAGTCTACTTTATACGATTTATATTATGATCGCAGATTACCCGAAAATTTACATTTTATCGAAAAAATTATAAATGAAACATATAACTGAACATTTCATGATAAATACATAATGATAACCAAATATATTAATCAATTTCAAATGTATATATTAATAGAGCGGATATTAATTTATGATATATGTTTGATTTATGCTTTGAAGATAATTTTAAACACATACGTTCCAGTTAATCAATATTCATTCAGAGAAAAGGATTTTATATACGTATGATAAAAAATATAATATGAATATGCATATCTAAGAGTCCAATCAAATTTATCATACTTATTCAAGCAAGTATATTTTTATGTAATAACATTTTTGATTTGAAATTCCTAATCGATTATTGCATGATATGAAGCTATATCAATTTTGAGGCAAATTTTACTATGCATATAAAATCCATTCACCACTTTACAATCCAAATAAGACTGTAATTATTGCAAACAGAAAATTAAATCTCGTTCAATTTAGTTATACTATATGCAAATCAAAAATTATATGATCTATAAATAAAACTTGCAATTGTTTAAGTAAACTTGCAGTACTTCATTCCTTTATTGACAATTAAATGAATTCATTTAACCTTAAATTTAATTTTGATATGGCATTTTAATTACACTTTTTATTATAATATCTTTTTTAAACAACAGTCGCAAAAAATGTACAAAGCTCGATGTTGTACAAACAGTGTTATCCACTTTTTTGAAACAAACGAATACCACGAAATAACACGATATCTTTACATTGCAAACCACCGTTTTGCACTTTGAAAGCATCTGTATCAAGTATGGCTATCGAATTCGCAATAAGGGCGAGTTGCGATAACGAGCTGCTAGCCGGATAATATATTGTCCATGAAATCATTCAATACTTGGACTTTGTCGAGAATGTATTACCATTGGTGATGCTTGATTGAGAAGCAAGAATCAGCTTTTACTATCCACTAATGCTCGTCAAAATTACCAATCGATCCGTAAAATGAACAAAAGTCTTTTCTGAGATATTCGCGCAATAGAAACACGATAGGTTGTTTCCAATGACAAATCATTATAACATTTCTTTCGTTTGATAAGAAGAATGTACACTTAAACAAATGTATCAAAACAAATTGCTGCATTTTTCCAATAAATCACGTTTATATATTTCTTCAAGAAATTGGTTTTTCCGTCGCCTTATTTTTAATGGATTTAATAATTTACCCGCAGACAATGTAATTAGAATTATTACTCCGGACGATAGTTAGTTGGCAAATGGCAAACTAATAATGTATGCCGTTTGGATTAATATAAAGGTTACAGATTTCTACCACAAATAAATGAAGGTAATTTATACCCATGTACATTATTATACAGGTTGTTCTGATTATAATGACAAAGTTGTTTCTTTGGGAAAAAACATCCCTAGTAGAAATTGTAACAGGGCGGCAGTTAGCTGTAATCGGGATGCCTTGTTGCCCGATTACAGCTAATCATGACACCCTGTTTAAGCCCGACAGGGCGGTAACAGGGAACGTAACGCAGGGCAATGACTATGGCTAGTTATGAAGCCCTATTAGGAAATAGGGCATGCCCTAACAGGGCATTAAAATAGCCCTGTTAGGGCTTGGATAATGCATGCCCTGTTAGGGCATGGATAATGCATGCCCTACTAATTATTTTTTAATTATTAATTTTCTAAAAAAATTCAGAAAAAATTATTCACCAAAACTAATTTTTAAAAATCCACTGTGAAATATGTGTCAATCGCAAAGTTACACTTATATTTATTTCTTAAGATATTAATATTACATAGATATTATAAACCTAAACTAACCTATATATATCGCATGGATGGGATTTGAACACACTGATCGCAGAACCGAGAGTTTTCGACGGAAGACCTTAACCGCGTGGCTACGGAGACGCATGGGAGATGATACTTTTAGAAGTATCTTGTTAGAAGAACTAGACC
>JABFPJ010004800.1:0-13157 GCA_022817425.1 Gryon sp. ZL-2020 | reverse complement strand
CTCTCTCTTCTCTATCTCTCTTTCTCTCTTTTCCTCTCTCTTCTGTTCTTTCCTCTTTACCCCCCCCACCCCGCCGTCTCTCTCTCTCTTCGACCCCCCGCGAACCAACATCATTCATCGATTTATCCAGCTTCACCACTTACGCGTGTTAATTTGTTTCCACGGATTTGTCACCAGAAAATTGGTTGAAGCCATTCGATGAACGCAATTGAAACAACAATTTTTGTTTCTTTCTTATTTTTTTTATTACGTTTCGAATATAGTTTCAATTGAAGTGCGGATTTGAAAAATAGCAAATTCTTTGGGCTTTAAAAGAAAAAATAAACTGAATAAGAATTAAAAAAAAAGGTTTTAAAAAGTTGATTTTATCAAAGAAATTTGGATTTAAATTTCATTTTGTTAACGTGTCCATACATGCGGGAAGTTTTCAATTTTGTCTATAAAAACTACATTTTAATAAATAAAAAGTCCCAAAAAAAAGATTCTATCGGATACTTATGAAGAAGTAATTACGTTCCACTTTGTAAATTTGCGTATTCTTATACGTATATTTTATTATACTTAATGGTAAAAAGCATAAAAGATGTTTTATATCTCATTGAAATATCTTCCTACTAATTCACATATCGTCTAAAAACTATTCTCTTATTACTACATGAAAAAGGGTTTCCGTAATTCAAACGGATTATGTATAGCGTTAAGTTAATGCATCTTCTTGCAACCCGCCTTTTTGGTACGAAAAAAGCTGTTTCGAAAGGGGAAAGGAGGGGGATCAAAAAAAAGCGTGTTCATCGACTGAGCCGAGTCGTTCATCAAAAACTGAATGCATGGACGACGTTGATATCCGGCTTGCTGTCATTAAAGCTATTGCGTTACTTTGTTTTTAGCGGCGCGTCCGACACGAAGACGTGCAGCGTTCCAATCGGCAAGACTGCCGGAAGCCATGCCACCGGGGGAAAAATCACTGCAGCAACAGAGAGAAAAGACTCGCGATCGTTCGCGAAAGAACGAGACAGAATGCATTGAGAGAAAGAGATAAAAAGCCGCCGAACCATTGTTCTGCTGCAAAAAATGTGCAAAAATAATGCGCTTCTGAGAACGCTGTCGGATTATAAAAAATGCATCTAACACTTTGGAAACACAGTACTACTGTAGATAAACTTGTTTGTGAAAAAGAAGTCGATTCAAACGAGAAAAAAGGAGAAGAAAAAAAGTTTACTTACTTTGGAGATATTAATATAATTTTACTTGTTTCTAATTAATATACATTAATTTAAATTAAATGTGTTACAATGATGAATTAGACTGATAGAATATTATCTAATTCAAAAAACAGGAAATTGCGATTTATTTTATGATGAATTGATGATTGAATTTTAATTTAATAATATTAATGCACAATATTATTGATATGTAACTTTGATTATAATTTATGGAATTATCTAATTAAAAGCTAATTTTCATGTGACATTCGAGACAGTAATGAAATTTATTTACATATGCAAAAACGATAAATGATATGCTGCATAATCAAATGAAATAGCAACTTTATTTTGGGAAAAATAAAAGCGAAATATTCAAAAGCTATGTAATTCCAGTGTAAACTTTTTGGACATTTCTCTATTTGTGTTTCTTGCGAAATTACTTATCGTATTTGTCTAACAAGTTTCTTGTTAATATTACATTACAACAAATTTAATTATAATTACGTGGAAAGTTAATCAAAATTAACTTTGTGAATACGACGTTTTTTTTTTCTTTTTTTTTTGTTGCTCGAACTCGAAAGTTTTGCAAGTGTTAATTGCGAAAAGAAGGAAAACTGTATATTAACTAAGACAATTCATAAAATTCAAACTGAATGTAGAGAAGTAACACTGGAAGTCTAATTTATACGGGTCGAATCGTATTACAATTTTGGATAAGTGTAAGTTGGCCCCTTTCGTAACTAATGTCTAAATAAAGATAAAGTGGAAATGTCGCGCGAACCGCAAGGAACGAACGATGAAGCGAAACTTTGTGAACATTTTTAAATTGAAATGGCAAAGTAAAGTACAAAAAGCAGACAAACTTGGCCAAAAGACACCCAAATTTTCACGTCGCAGTGAGAATTTATCTCAAGACCGATCTTATAACTTGCGCGCAAAACTTCGGGACTAAGTTAGTTGAGCACGACGCTTATCTCACGTTCTTTTAAAGCCGTAAAAATCACCAACAGGGGCTATCATGTTTACGCCGTTGACACTTACACAATTTACTCTCATATCCTAATTAATCATCCGTCTAATATTCATTCTGTAAATGAGACTCTCGTAAAATAAAATTGAGGTCCATTACTCTTATCCGATATGTCGAGACCCCCAACCATTTGCAACAAGCTTCAGAGAGTCATTAATTTTCGATAATTAATAGTTAGTCTGCATTTCAATTACGAAGAACCTTTTCGCCTCAAGTGATTCGTCAGATTACCCGGCACGCTTTTTTTGTATAATCCCACCCCGACGAATTTTGCCCGAGACATTTCAATATCAATATGTATACTTAAACGTCGCTGCCTTGGGAACCATTATGCTCAAATTAACATGGAGACTAACTATAATAACGATTTCATTAGTACTGTCGTGGAAATCGACGAAAAAAAAGAAACATAATTACTAATCTTGGTTGCTCCCATAAAGCTCCACCATTAAATTTGGGAATATAATTAAGAAATCAAAAACTAAGAAAAGTAACTGAAAATGGTGTTTTGTATGTTTAAATTTGTTAAACATATATTAAAACAACAATTTAATTTGTATTTTGATTGACTAAAATTAAAAAAAAAAACATTTGTTATTCCAATCAATTGTGCAATTTAAAATATAAAGAAACCAGTGGTTACTCTTTAAAAATAATCCAGAAATCACTTACAAATTTAAAATATATTGCTACAATATTGCACTTACTAAAGAGAAATGTGATCTTCAACTGGTATATATGTTTTTGTGTTAGGAAATCTTTTTTTGAAAACAATAATTTTTCATGTTTAACACCTGCTTCATCTTGAACATTATTTAAACCGTGATATTTCCCGGATCATTTCTCTAGATGAATATAACAAGTTTATATATTTTCTCTGATAATTACAGTTAGTTGAAATATATTACGTGGAAAATAAAAAACAGTTTCTAGTTATACGAGTATCCAGTCATGAGTCAGTAAAAATCTAATATAACGATAAAAGTTACTGTTCGGAATAGTACTGTCTACTGTGCAGTTAATAAAATAATTCCCGTTTACAGATGTGACTCAACGCAATCATAGCATTAATCAAAACTATTTTATGTCATTCAAAAATTACACAATAATGATGGCAATTTAAAACAATAATTCTTCTTATATAGTTTTAATACTATTTGCTTTTAAATAATATAATTTACAGTTTTAAATATTTGATAAAATAAATAAGATAAATATTTGATAAATATTTTATTAAAAAAAATATTTGATGATTTTAATTTTATGTAACATTCATAAGTATTTTTATAACATTACATTATAATTTGAATTATCATTCAAAACCATATTTTGCATGTTTCAGATTGACAAGTTTATTCGAAACTTCGCGTCAAATTATTTTTGGTCCACAACAATTTTTCGTGAAATATGCATTTTACAATTTTACATTTGCTCTCCATCAGGAATTATCAGCAACAATAAAAATAAATGCACACGAACAGAAATAATCATGAACAGTTAGTAAAATATTAAGTTTATCATAATTATAATAAACGTTATTAATTAATTTTATTTTGTTATGCAATAAAACAGTAAACTAGCTTTTAATGAAATATAGTCATAATTAATTGAATAATGTAACTGCGTTTGTAAAAGTTGTTATTGAAGAACGAATTTTGTTCTATATTCAGAATATGATTAACTTTTAATTAAAAGGAAAATTAAATTACTATGAACAAAAATATTTAATTCAAGTAATTATACAGTTTTTAAATTCTCTTGAGTTAAACTGTTTTTATCAAAACTAAAGGTTAATGTTCATTTAGAATACAAAGTGAAACGTGCCATAACATTGCAACATTTTTTGGTTTCAAGTCGTTTAACATCTGAAAAAATTAACAATATAATAACAACAATGCTATAATTGTGAATTTCAACAATGAACACTGTGTTCAACATTTTCAATAAAGAAACTTTTTATTTAAAATTAAATCTTTGAATTTTAAATTTAAAACATTCCACTAACTAAATTAAATTGTTTTATTTGTTATTAAATAAAAGTTATATAATATTTTATCAAGTTGATCAGATTAAGTTGAAAATATAAAGAATCATGTTTTAATTATTTTCATCTAACCTTATGTAATATATAAATCAATCAAAATGCTTTTAAAATTTAAGCTGTGAAATTTATCTGTAATTACCATGCAGCTGGAAGTTACATTGAAAACTATTCTAAAATTACTCATCAACAGTTCACAAACTGTTAGCAAATACTCTCGATAAACGATAAATCGCACTCAAATTGTTTGTGAACTGCTCATTTCTGTGATAAGTCTTATAACTAAAGTTCAGTGTCTATCCGTTTTCTCATCAATGTCGGAATATATAGATTGATCTGCGAACAATTGTTGCTAAAGGTATGCAAACACTATCGTTTAATATTTTTCACTGTAATTGTCAAATTGTATTTAGAGAGATTCAATAATAATAATTTATGTCTAAAATCGTACTTTACTTTCTTACAAAGAAAAAAGTTGTTTTGACAATTATAATTTTTTTATTAATGCGAAATGTCGTCCTATTTTTTTGATAAAATATAAAGTATTATTATAAAGTATTTTTTCAGTAAAATGCAATTATAAAACTTTAAAAGCAACTTTTTATTTTAACATTTTCGAAGTAACAGAAAGTTAATTCGATACAGAAATGTAATTTGTGCTATCGATTTTATCGATTTTGATTGTAAGAGAATTCGGAACGTTTGAAAGCAAGGTCAGTTCTGTCATGTGCGGATATTTATCAATAATAATTGAGTAAGAGACAACTGGAAAGACTGGATATATGCAAGTTCTGACACTTAATTCGCTTTTCTTATTCGGTTCAGTGCACCAGATTGAAGTATTTATTCTGGAATGTAGACGCATGGTCAAACGAAATTTTCTCAAACAAAATATATCGCGTGTTTATAATACATCACTCGTATATCGTCACGCATGATAAGAATAAAATCATCAGCTTATTACCTCAATTATATCGTTGATTAATTGTCGATGTAAACGATTAAAAAGTTGCATATTAAAAATTAACTAATTTAATTTAAGTCTATCGCAAATTGGTAATTTGATATTGTTAAAAAAACTGGACAAAATCATTAAAATTAACTTATATTTTCGAGTACTCAAGGTTGATATGGCGTTGACAAAATGACTAATAAAACATTATTGACGTCAAACGTTGAATCAGCAGTAAATCAACACGTGACATAAAACAGAAAATTGAAAAAAATAACATGATTAATTAACTGCAAAAGCAAATATGCAGTCTTAGAGTATGAAATTTAACTGAACTGGATCATGAGATTCTGTACCTCGGAAACTATTCGAGAGAGAAAAAAAACGTAAAAGTGCAAAAGCGAGACTATAAAGTTTAAGTTTAAAACGACTACATTTAAGTTCTCAAAGTAATCTAAATTTCCACGTGATGATTGTTACAGAACTTGGCCTGAAAATATTTAAAAGTCGGAATAAGAACATTTTTGTTCGCTTTTTTGAATGAAGGAGGTGAAAGCCCAGAGTTAAACTTGTTCATAAATTTGATATTTATATTATCCGTTATTGCCCACGTGACAATTCATTATAAATAGAAAACGATTGCAATATGAGTTCGTATTTAATCGGTTCAACATAAGTAACTAAATTTATTATGCTTGTTGTGACATTTCCACTTGTATTCAAATTATATATGAAAGAAATTCAATCGGTATAAGTTGATATACGTGAATGTATATGAGTCTTACATGCGAACATTTATGTTTTATTTTGTTATAAACACCAATCTGTAATATCGTTTACCGAATGACATATCACAAGTACGAATCATTACATTAAGAATTATACACGCCGATATAGTGAAAGACATTATATAATATTAACTTTATTGAGAAATCATATTTCAACACATATGTTATTTAATTCATTGTATATATACATAATCGTTTCATTTTAATAAGCAATATAAATTATTGATTAAATCGTAATCTATTTCGGGACATAATTTCATTCGAAACAAATAAAGGGTCCGTTTAATAAAAGTACACATATAACTGGACAATCTAGTTGGAGTGAATTTGTTCGTCGTTCACTTTTATAACTTGAAATAAAATTATTCGCGACATCTAAACCGTTTGAAAAAAGAGCACAATTTTGTAAAAAGATTTATTTGATTGAGGCCAAGTTGTGGTCGAATTGCCACACGACCAGCAGACCGAAAGAAACGCAAGTAGATTGATCGGAAAAATCGGCATATTGCGGACAAATCATCAGCAAACGTATAAGTTACTGCTGGTAACTTCTGCACAATCGTATACTTTTCATTCGACCATGCGTTATTATTGCATATTTCCTTTTTCCTTTTTATTTCTCTATGTTTTCAGCCACGATTAATTCAGTCGTTCGACATTCGTTCTGGCGAGTAAATATTTCTTGAATTACATTCACCGCAAAACCTATGGATAATAACACGATACGCGCGATCACAACCGCGACGCGCTCCTCGTATTTCGAAGGTTCGTACGACATATATAACCTGGTTTATGCCAAGATGAACCGCATCTTCGTTTCCCTTCAAAATGCAACTCTTTTATTTTTCAGCCCGAAAACGACGAAATGAATTAAAGTACATTATGAAATGTTTGTTTTTCCTTTTCTTATCGCGAAAAATAAAACATGCTGCCTTTTGGTATCGATCGCAGAGTGGGAGTACTATTCGAAGATAATATTTTTCAAAAGCTTACGCATAAATCAAAGTGACCAAAAATACTGGACGGTTTCGAATTTTATGTCGCTTGTTTCCGACAGTTTTCTCGATAATGCCACGTCGAGTATAAGAGACACACTGAAAAAAGAAAGATTCTCATTTTAAACTCATTTTAGCATTAGGAGGATGAAATTCAATTTTATAGGCTCATACATGTATGTATGAGTAAGTGTAAATAGTGTAAATGAAAATGTAAATTGATTTACACACGATGATGTTAAGCCAATTATACTGTCGATATTGATTAACTAGAAATAAGTATTTTTGAATAACAATCGAAATGAAATGAAAACGAAAAGAAAAGTCAATATTTCATTAAATGGATTCAGTTATTTCATTTATATTTATAGAATTGTTTATTTTTATTGTATAGTTAGATAAAATAATGTAAATATCATTTTGAAATATCCTAAATTAAAACGTTGTGCAAAAACCTGTAGAAATTGTGTTTATGCATTTTTATTGTGTTATATTACTCATAAAAATTTCATAAAGATAAAAATTCCCTAGTGGAAAAAGTAGTCTGGATATAGTATGGATGTATTCTGGATACACTTCGCCAGACTATATCCAGACTAATTTTTCCACGCGGGTTATGAATTATTTTTATTCGTAGAAGAAAATTATATCACCTTGCGAAAAATATTGCATCTGATCAACGTGTAACTATTAACTTGAGTATGAAAATGCTCCTATTTATAACGCTGAAAATTATATCTATTACATCTAACGATATTGGAAAATGTTTTCGATTTAATCTAAAGTGATCGGATGATAAATTAATAACATAAAAATGCCAATGAAAAATTATGAAAAAATAAAATGATTAAATAACTATAATAACTAGCTAAAGTTAGAGTTATAAATTACACAGTAAAAGTTATATGTTAATAGAAAAAAATGTTATCAAAGTTTTTGTTTAATTCTTCTTGATTTTTTTTTTTTTTTTAATATTTTGTGTAAATTCGAATTTTACGTTATCATAAATTTGATTATCTTTTTTTTATTTCGCTAAATATATATTGGTACTCAGTGTCACACCGAAATTGCAACGAATGTCTTGCAGAAAAAGTCAGAAGTGAAATCGACACCTGTATTGAATCTTGAATAACGAACTTAAACTTTCGACAAGTCTTTTATTCTTATTGGTTTTGTTGAGTGAGTTTTATTGAACCGAATATCGAGTGTCAAAATACACAATATCAGATTATCAAATTCATCATCAACAATTTTTTTTAACAAGCAGCTCTAAAATGTTCTTAACCGAAAAGAATATTTAATTATGCAGTGCTTGAGATATTTTGCAGAATCATTAAATTTCAAAATAAAAATGCATATGCAAAATTTACAAAAAGGTCATAATTTACAAATATCTTTTGAAAATAAAATCAACAAAATATGCGAAGCAATATTTTTTACCAATTAAGTCCGATCATTTATGAAGTGTTTTGTTAACATAATTTAAATCATTTAAATATACGGTAAAAAGTTTATTCTATTATTCGTTATGAATTAATTAATAAATTAATAACTATACATAAGTTTTGATAAATTTATCAATAAAGTATATTAATTATCCGATAATATAAACAACACATGAAACTGCTAATTAAATTAGTACCGTATTTTCGTATAAATTTTGCAATATTTGAGATTCGATTGATTGTTCAATACTATTATCAGTACAAAAAATCAAAAAATAATTATAAAAATTGATTTTTAATTATAAATTTTTATTCTGAATTATAAAAACGATAAATGATTTAATGTTATTCCTCTATTTAAGTTTCTATTTGATTAATTGATTTTCACTTAGTATAATTAATTAATCACATATAAATTGTTATATTCTATTTATTATAATTTTTTTAATTATAATTTTAATTATAATTATAAATTATAAATTCTACATAATTATTTATCAAAAATATATATTTAAAATACACAGTATTTATGAGATTATTATAAATTACTATAAACAAAAGCCTCATTGCGAAATGTACTTTTGATACGTTTTTGTATTGTAAATTCAGTTATTATATACAATTTAATGGTCGCAAAAATAGCTGAGTTTATTATTAATAATAAAGTAACTTATGTATGGAAACTTGATGCATTTGAACTCGGTATATAATGAAAACATATAACAACAAAAAGGAAAAAGCAAAATTTGTCTGAAATTTTTAATACAATGCACTTTGTAAACGTAAACTTTGTCAATAGAATGTAAAATTTAATATGATGTCCCAGAATAATTCATAAACGTTGAAAGTGAATGCCGGAAATTCCTGCATTAACGAAAATTACACAAATATGATGTAATTACATCAAACGCAGTTCCGCGTTGCGACGCCGAATTTGCCGATAACAAAAAGGAAATAAGTTGACAAAATTGGCCGCAAAGGGCTTCCTCGGTGAAAACGCGCGTAATCTGATTTTATCGCAATGCAATTTCATGCCGAAAACGTGGCATTTTTTTAATCATTTCCGACTGTTCGTGTATTTCTTCGTTTTCAAATAATGAAGCAATAAACAGTCTTTTATGATTAAAATGTAAATACAGACAACAAAACAAAATATGTGATTTCACAAAATTATACAGTTTCTCTAAACTTAATAAATATTGTATAAATTGCCTAGATTTTCCAGTTTGCAATTTTTATCACGACAGTAACTATAATAAATATAAATTACTTTATCTTAATTGCAATAATAAATTTGGATTTATCACTAATTGTATTTTTTCTCAAACAATATAGAATTGAATTAACGAGTCTTTTTTACAAATGCAATAATATAAATAAAATCAAATCTTGGATGTTTAATCGTAATACCCATCTTCGATCATTTAAGTATTTTGATCATAAATATTCAAATGAAAAAGGACCAGTCATGCAACACAATTTACTCAAGTCTCTAACGATTGGAGCAAAGTGTTATGAGCAGCCGGTAGCCTCGGGTTGCAAGGGGGCACACAAGTTTTTTTTTTTCATTTTCTCCAACGAATAGTTCTGACAAAGATCTCTCCGACTTTTTGTATTTCTTTTTTATTTTGAGATCCATCTATCTGACAGTTACACGAAAATGATAAAAGCACAGAACGCTAGCTGCTCGCTTTGTACGAATTGGGCAACCTATAATTCCTGTCACGTATTTACCCGACCGCACCATTTTTCGTCCGCAAACCAATTTATAATTATACATTAGGCTCAATTGATTTTAATTACAACAATTTGCATTGAATTATATTATATTTCGTATAATATTTCCACGCAAATACAGTAGCTGTTATTATTTATTAATATAAATAAATATTCCTTGCAGTTACAATTTATGTTGTAAATATATATAGAGAAACAGACGATTTTTGACACATTTTATGTTTTCACATAATCGTATTATTTTGATACCATGGAAATGTTTCAACGATGGCAGCACTATCTATGGAGAAGTGATGTGAAACATTCAAGGTTGCTTAACAAGTTTCATGTTTTACATTTTGATATAAAAATCAACACTAAGATCTAAAATACAAGGCTCTACTGATAAATAAATTATGTCTGAACAAATCTAATTTCTTTCACTTAAATTGAAAATGTTTACTATTTTTATAAACTTCGATAATAAATTTTGCCGTAAATTACTTTCGACTTACGTAATAATTGATTTATTGCTAATTATTTACGTGATATTGAAAAGGATTTTAAAAAATTGTCGCGAGAAAGTCTACGATTGAATTACAAAAATAAAAAAAAATCGATTTTTCAATGAAAAATAACAGCGTCATGAAAAAAATAACAGTGCAGCGTATAAAACCATCCACGTATAATGAAAATTTCCTTTTACCGTAAAACATAAATTGAGAAAAATTCTCTTTATCTGATATTTGCAATAATAACGTGAAAATGATATTTACCAATTAATATAGTAACAAATTACAAATACATGTTACTGCAATATTTGTTCATTCATATAACTAATTGAAAGTATAATATCTATATTATATAGACTATGTGTATATTTAAATATAAAAAAATGTGTGTTTTTAATTATATCATCTTTTCTATTTGTTGAATATATAAATTTTACCATAAGTGTACAAAAAAAGTAAATGATTATTTTTATTCTTCATTCTGTTTTGAGTTAAAGCAGATTAAAATACTTTCAAAAGTATACAAATAACGGAAATATTGTATCTCAACTTTTATTTAGGATTTGTATTTTTACTAATTAACATTCAGTAACCATATTCTTTTCTTTATATACTTTTACATTATAGTTGTACACAATTTTTTTAAATTAGAAAAATTCTTTTTGTTTTATTTTTAATATAAATATTCCTTTTTACTTTTACGTTTTACTTGTAATCCTCCCCACTTTTTACTTTCAATTCTAAAGTTTCATAGTAGTTGCGACTAGCATAAAAATATTATTAACCAAACGTAATCTGTATTTTCCTTCTATTACTCTAACATAATATACGCCATAAAATTATACATCAATACAACAACCTTAAGGATGTTGTATTGAAGTTTTTTCAAGAATCCAATTTCATGTACCAAAAATATGATTATAACACAATTGATAGATACTCGCGTGAATGAGCGCATTAAATGATTTCTCCACTTGAACAATTGGAACAACAGAAATCGCAACTGAAATAAATAAATCGCTGTGAATTGGGTTCGCGAACGTCGCTGACAAAGAGCGCGTCGGGCCTCGGGCCAAAAAAACAAGTGAACAGAGCGGATAAAGGGAAGAAGAGGGGACGGGGGAGAGAGACGAGCGGGATTCTGAGCGAAGCAAAGTGGCGAGAGAAAGGAGAACAGAATGTCGATCTGACTGGACGTTCTATAAATATGTCTGCGGTCATTAAATTTCGCTGCGTACGCCACTGGCACCTGTCGTGTGGCTTCGGTTAGAGAGATACACAAGAGAGCGCCTCGCGAGAAGCCGATGGAGAGAAACGCAGGGAAAAGAGATCGAGTGACTGTGCTCCCTCCAGACCGACACGATGAGGGGAAGAGGAGGAGGAGGGGGAGGAGGCGAGGGGTGAAGCAAGGGGGAGGAAGCTGAGGGACGAAGGGGAGATGAGGAGAAGAGGAGAGGGGAACGGCAGAGGCTGCGCTCGCCGAACCGGTCCAGGAATCCGGGGCCACGCTTATGAAACAGCGACTCTCAACTTGGAAGCCTGACTGCGAGAACGCGCCCTATCAACGATTCAATCGGCGCGACTTTGATGTCGATTGCACGCCTTTTCCGGACGTATACGACTGCGTAATACGAGTCGGCATCTTGTCCCAACTGGCGTTTCTCTGTTTTGTCGCTACTTGCATGCTATTTTATTTCCTTTTCACCTGACATTGATTATCTTTGTTATGAAACTCAAGAAACTCGTTTTACGTTCGCGTATATAACAAACGATTTATCAGCCAGCACAATTTGGTCAAAAGTTTTATGTTTGAAACAAGATGACGGTACACAAAAAAATTGCAAACAGGTGAAGAATTTGGAAATTATAGGAAAATACAGCCAAGAGAATGATAGTTAAAATATTTATGCACATTTTTGCTAACGATTTGAGCTTACTTCTCTACAGTTGTTAAATAGGAAGATGCTGGAGAAGCAGGTGTTTCGAAATGAAACATGCTTTGTAGTGATCTTTAAAACGTTTCGTAGTATTTTTTGGCAAAGAATATGTAGGCAAATTAACTCGGAAAGTAATCTTTCTACAGTAAGAAAGGAATTTTTTTATGTATGATATAAATATTTTTTTCTTAATACAAAATTGCTGTTTTCAATCTGTATGATGGTATGTGACACCAAAAACGAAAATCATCACACAAAAATATCTTCGTAGTTGAATGATTTCGATATTTGTCTTAGTATCAGCATCCCTAGTAGAATTTTGAACTTGGCTGAACCTGGGGCCTTCTTAGGCAAACCCTGTTCCAAGATTGGACCAACATTGGCCCTATGTGGGATTTTTGAGGGACCCACATTGGTTTGAAACGCTAACCTATAAATTACCTAGTTAGGTATTCCTAATATGGGCCTAACGAGGCCTCCCTAGTATGGGATATTTGATGAAATCCAATGTTGGCCTAATTAAGCCTCAGTAGGCA
>JABFPJ010004799.1:0-13160 GCA_022817425.1 Gryon sp. ZL-2020 | reverse complement strand
TTAAAGCCAATTATGGTCATTAAAAAGTCAAATATAGCCCCAATAAGGCCGAAAATGGTTCCAACAAGACATCCTGATTATCGAATCCGCCTATTACAGGCGGTTATGTCACGCCAGGCATTGATATGGTCTCACCGAATTTTCGTATAATGATATTCCACTGCAAAACCCAATCAAAGTCAAGTTTAGCCACGTCATGGTTAACGTGGATTGTCCTACCGGGCGCTGACCAGGTAACCATGCCGTAGCCATACTTTGATTCTTGATAGTTATACACGTGTTTTGTCCAAATTTGAAAATTTGGATGTCCTATCAGGCCCATTTTTGGCCCTTATAAGGACATCCATTTATCGAAACAAGTGTAAAAAATTCTAGAAAATATAGCCCTACGCCACAAAAATGTCGTCGGCTTTATATTTTTACGATGTATACATTTGATGTTGAGAACAAAAATTTTCTCAAAAGTCACAGCTTCATCACTTCGAGGGGGGGAGGGTGTTATAGGGATGCCATAACGAATTCATTGGCAGATCATAGGGGTTATAGGAGATTGATAGTGCGGTCATAGGGAGCCCTTAGAGGATCCATAGAAGTATCTCGGGTGGAACCAGGGATTTAGTCAGGACTCATATACGGTCATAGGGAGGGGGTCACAGGGTTTCGCCCGGGCGAAGCCGGGGTTTCAGCTAGTATATATATATATTTAATTTTCTTATCGCATATAATCAATTAACCCGGGAGTGGGCGTACGAAAAAAACTTACGTTTGCGGGCGCGCATCGGTATTTTCGACCGAAATCATTATCGGTGTTTATTTGCATGTAAAATTGTTGAAAATGTCTGTATAATGGTTGTAAATTTCTATTAATACATTACGAATATATTTAATACGCAAGCAATAATTATTAACATTTTTTTAAATAAAAAAAGTAAAATATGTATTTATAAATAAACTATGTATTTCTATTAACGAAAAACTAAAAAAAGCGGGGAAAAGACCGGTGTGCGACCACTCAAGGGTTAAAGTAACAAATTTACAGAGCACGTGCAACGTTTTCGAGAAAATCCAAAAAATTCCTTTTATATTCTTCCAAAACAAATATAGAAGTTTGCAAGAATTTGCAAATATATTTAATAGATACCGTTTAGAGTATTTAAAAGAAATATTATATATAGTCCGCGAAAAAAAAAAGTTGTGACAACGGTATGAAAAGCTCTTTCTTGCATTATTTACCCGACCCTATGATTCGTGCAAAGGTCGGTATATTTGCATAGGTTCACGTTCAAATGATTTTTTTATCCACTAGGTTAAAAGCGTGCTACGCGCTGTTTTGAAACCTCGTTTTTTATTTATTTAATAATTGAAAACTGTAAAATTTGAACAGCGATCGTCATTGGATACTCCTGCGAGTTTCAATATTTTAGTTCACGTAAACTTTTTTTTTAAGGACCAATCAGATTTGATTTTTTTGAGTCAAAAATGCTTCATATAAAATATTCGATATTCAAATAACTTAACGGTAACATCTCAATTTTATAATAGGAGAATAATTACGATCGCGAAGCAACCGTAATTATGCTACATTTTAAAAAAATAATAAACACTAACTCCGGTGTAGCAGATCTCAAGAATCACTTTAATTTAAGACGAAACAAGAAAATAAACCTGTTAATTCACAGATAGCTCTGTGCGACTATTTTCGATGGCGAACAGAAACTGCTATTAACGATACTCAATAATTATCCAAATTAGTTTTCATTGAAATCGAAAATTGCTCGCCAAAAGCAACATATCGGTAACTTTGCGTACTACCGATATTCGCACGCATTGACTAGCGATTTCGGTAAAACTCCGCCTCTTTGTCATCGGTGTTTGCAATGTACAAGTGTGTGCGTAAGCTAGCACTTTTTAAATATCTTTTACGCACACACATCGATAGTTGCACACACCGATGACAAAGGGGCGGAGTTTTACCGAAATCGCAAGTTAACGAGCGAATTTCGGTAGTACGCAAAGTTACCGATATTGGCATATTGGTGCCACCAATAATAGCTAATGTTTTACACGATTTTCGAGAAATATACAATATGCGATTTCAGGTTGTGTTTAGTTTGCAAATTTCGCCGCAGAAAGCTATCTGTGTAGTTTTCATTTAATCCAATGTTGCAAATAAAAAAAATCTTTAAAACATAAAAATAATAGTAAGTTTTTTGTAGTAATTTACTACAGAAAAGAATAATATTTTTTTGTAATAAATAAAAGTATTGTATATTTTAATTTTATTTTAACAAATTTAATTATTTATCAGTATTATAAAAGCAATGTTTATAGTTTTATGAAAAGTGTAAATTTCTTTTTGTTGTTAATAAACAAAAGAAAATTGTATATTAAATCATTAAAGCAGAAAAAAGTTGTATTATTCAATTTTAAATAATTAATTAATAATTAATAAATTACTAATTTTAAATAAACAATTAAATAAATGCAAATATTACAAATTAATTTTATTGAAAAATTTACTGATAAAAAAACGAAAAGGTATAAAAGAATCAAAAATATATGAAGTTTCAATTTTAGACAAATTAAAAATAATAAATAAGGAAAAAAGCCGATTCATAATTATTTTTTTAATCTCCAACATTATTACATAAGAAAACTCAAGTTCACTCTTCAACAGTTTTCGATAAATTTTTCTTACGAATAATAATATTCTACTAGAACAATGATTTCGTATAATTACACGTTTTGTTGTACAATTTTATAATCTTGATGTAACTATGGAAAAACCAATACATGAATAATCACGCAACTTTATGCATGCAGAAAGTGGTAACAAAGTTAAATTCTTTTTACTTAAGATAACTATATCTTTCTAATGCAGTATATATGTAACAGTATACTTATTGTTTACTTTAGGACATTCTAATCGCAGCAAAAACAAATGTTTTAATTTGAACGTTTTTGTAGCAGTTTTTAAAACATTTAGAAGTGTTTTAATTTTTAGCCTATCTTTTTAACATTGGATAAGTGTTTTTAAATAAAACACTTCTTTTTATAGTGATTGCATGAAATTTATGTCAATATCCATGTTTTGCATATTTAATTGTTCTGCATTAATTGATTTCCGGTTTCACGTTATAGAAATGTACATGTGAATTAACTACATTGTCAACTGATATGTATACAATATGAAAGTAGCTTTTATTATTAACTACATATTTGTTAATTGTCCAATTAGTTATGTAACTTCAAGTGATTCAACGTAAGACTGCAAAATAAAAGTTTTATCACTTTGAATATCACTAAGTTTGACAACAATCATTTTTAGTGGTAATTTTCATGCTTTAAGATTTATTATCTCAATGACATGTACATCCTTAAACTAATAAAAATAGTGCAGTTTTGAGTTAATTTTATTTCTTATCAGAGATATACAAGTGTCACAGCTATTAAGATTTCTTTTATAAGAAGGTCTAAAGACGGATTCATTGCTTTTGTGTTTTAGCGAATTTCGCATTTTTTCAGCGATTTTTCGCTTGTTTTCTAAGCGAATTAAAAAAAAAGCGAAACTTCGCTTAAAAATAGGCTAAAATTGCTGAAAAAATGCGAAATTCGCTAACATAAAAAAGCAATGAATCCACCTTAATTGAAAGAAATAAGGTAATCTAGGTGCATCAATAAGATTAATTGTCATATCGAATGTCCGAGCAACTATTGTTTTTAAATTCGGGAATATAGCTGCACCTATTGGGACACCTGCAATTTCAATGTGATGTAGCAGTAGTAACCAATTGCAAAGCGGACGAGTTTTTAAATCAACAAATTGAATGTTTTTATATATTCGGTATAGCTGCTGCATAAAATTGGGACTCTTGTTCTATCTAAATAAAAGAGTAACCGTTACACACTTTTTAGCGCTGCAGTACACTGCAAAAATAAGTGTCTCATTTTGAGACATTTTTGATGATTGAGACGCGAAAAGCATCTTAAAATTGAGTAAATGATACATTTTTAGTATCTCACTCATCAAAAATGTCTCAAAACGAGACACTTGTTTTTGTAGTGTAGCTCGGCATTTCTTTTAGTGTAAATAACAATAATATATTTGCAATTTAAACATTTATGATATAAGTTTTTATCCGTAATTTCCATTCCACGGAAGGGAAAGTAAATTTCTTCCCTAAACTTTTTTAAGGAAGACTATTTTTTTCTCGAGGAAGAGACAGTGCCACTTTCGTCTCACGTTTGAGGGAAGAAAAGATGTGTTTTCCATTCATATATGAATAAATAAATAGATGAAATTACTAAACACTAAAGAAGTCGAATGTTTGGGAGTATAAGTTTTCATAAACGTATTACTTTTAATCCTTTAATAAAAAGTTTATGTACAGATAAGAAGTTAGTTTTTAACGCCAATTCATGAGTAACGCCGATAAAAATCAATCAAATTACAAAGTTTTTTTGACAGTTCTAATTAATTTTGAAAATTGTTTGATATTTCAATGTCTTTAAAATATAGGCTAAGTAAAACTATCAGAATAAAATAGTCACATTTGCTAAAAAAATTAAACAAGAAATAGTAATAAATAAATAAAAAAGGTTAGTTATAAAAAATTAAACATTTAATATGTGCGGGCGTAACGTCCATTTGTCATTTGCATCTATCTATTCAATTTCACCTTCAAATTTTGTAAATGTTGATTTAAAGCTACTTCTGGACTGACTTGCATTACACCTGTTGTACCTTACAGCATCATTTCTTTTGTTAAATTTTCTTTATTTTCACTAAGAGTGAACCAAAATTGTACCGTTAATAGGTAAAAATTTTGGTTACCTACATGGTTACCTTTAACAGTATATACAAATATTTAGCAATGAATTTATGTAAACAAATGCAAATAATAAATGAATAAATATTGTGATTAACCGCCTAATTAACATTGACAATTATCAGCATTCCAATGATCATTAATAATTAGTAGCGAGCTTATCAATTTTAATGTTCAGCATTATTTCTTATCACAATGATGTTCACTTAATTTAATCATTATATTAATGACGAACATCGCTAGGGATAACGTCATTATTAATTACTATCAATGATGAGTAGTGATAAACGATGTTTAAATCATTAGCAATGTTCCAACCATTACAATTGTAATGACTATCTATTTTTTTTTCTCATATTTAAAAATGAAAATGAGAATAAATTATTAAATTGAATGTGTTATATAAAAATAAAAAGATCAAGAAAATTATTATGATATCAGTCAATTCCTGTACTTTATTTTTCATGAATTTATTTATCATGATCCCAAATCATATATATATTAACAAAAAATTTAATTAATTTAAATAATTTGCGTGCTCGCTTCGCTTTCTTTTATTTCAACTGAACAGAAATTTGACTCGATGAATATGAACAAGTATGTGTACTTTTGTAAAGATTTACGTTAAATATAAATTCGCAGTCACTATTAAAGATAATAAAAAGCTTATCCGTTTGATGGTTGTTCAGAATCAGTCAGATATTTTTCGAGTTATGGACAATGGTCAGGCCACGTCTTCAGGCGATCAAAAGTTCTTTCTGTCCTTTTTGTCGAATTATCAATGGCTCTCTCTCTCTCTCTCTCTCTCTCTCTCTCTCTCTCTCTCATCGTTCCATATTTGGTCCCAATAAACCCATCAATTGACGAACAGCGTTGAGTCGCTCTAAGTCACGAACCTCGCGAACTATATCAGATTACAATATGAGAAAACTACTCGACAATTATAATACTTTCACTTTCGATTATATATACCGAGGTTTTTGAACAAAATCTCACTTATTAGAATTATACTCCAAGTACAGTCTCAATGTAAGATGATTATTAGTTTTTTAGCCACAAACGGCACAGTCGATTTCGATTTAATAAATTTACTTTTCACATAAATGTTAATAAGATAAAATTATCAGTTTTAAGCCACAGAAGGCATAATCGATTCTGATTCAATAAAATCAATTTCCTCACAATTGACCGCTCTTTTCTCCCACTCGTTTCTCACACATACATACAGAAAGTGTCGTCATCAGTCATCAACAGCTATATATTTGATTTGGGATCAATTTGTCACCAAACAATAGCAAACAAATAACATCTAGAACAACCACTTCATTCATATCCTAATACTCATAATTATTTCCTTTCTTTTAATATTTTTCTCAGTTATTAATGTACAAATAAAATTCCTCATTTATTATTATTATTATATATATTTATTATTATTATTATTATTTTTTTATTTATAATTTAATTGCAAAAAGCAAACAATCATCACACAATTAATCCAACTGTTAGTTTTAATTGCCAATGGTTTAACCACATTTATCGCCATGAATTCAATCATCGTTAGAAATCAGTATTTACGACTGTAACATGATCAGTAATAATAGTAAATAAATAAACTACCGACGGTTAACTAGCATTGAACCATTTATTAATTTCACTTTTATTAACATCGTCTAAGTTAACTTTTTTAAGTTACAATAGTCAGCTTTAATTTAACTGAAATTTCAAGTAACAGATTACATTTACTTGAGCAAAAATAGATTTAAAAAAGGGTAAAAGAAGGGTTTGATAAAATTTGAACATATACACTAAGAAAACTCATAGAGTGAAATTTATTAGCATTCTAATAAAACTGGGATACTCTTGCTCAGATTTTGAATAATATAATTTATTTTATCTCTTTCATTAACATCTATACTAAATTTATTAGGCAGAATCATAAATTTAGTATAGATGTTAATGAAAAAGATAAAATAAATTATATTATTTAAAATGTGAGCAAGAGTATCCCAATTTTATTAGAATAAATTTTACTCTATGAGTTTTCTTAGTGTATTAAATCTTAAATCTATTATAAAAAAATGAAGTCACATCTAAGATAAAAAATATTTTTAAAACATTAAAGTTGATTGGCGAGTTGCCTTTTTTTGAAATCACAGTTAAATTGCATCTCTATTGTATACACAAATATATAATTTATATACAAACTTTATTTGTATGATATTTATACAAATCATGTTTTAGTTTAATAATTTTTATGGAATTTTTCCTATAGGGCTTTAATTATCCATAAATATAATTTGTATATTATAATATGTACATTATACACCTACATAATTAATAAAATGAAGCTTTATAATACAATTTCGTGCGTATGTAAAATAATTAAGTTTTTATACATATAGTATTTCACATGACTTTAACCATTATAATCAATCAATGAACAATATTTGAATTAACGGAACAAAGTTTCATTAATCTGATTCTATTTCATAATATTTTATTAAGTACATAGCTCATATTACTCAATACATTTTAGAAGAAAATAATAAAACGTAAATGTTTAATTTATGATACAAATGACATTTGTGTCATAATATATTAATCCCCGGCCTTCCCTTTGACCGTATAAATGTTGACCATCTTATGACCATCTATGAGTCTTGACTAATTCACCAGTTTCACCCAAGATACTTCGATGAATTCTCTATAGGTTCCCTATGAATGCCCTATGAAACCCTTCTGTGACACCTATGATCTCCTTATGATCTCCATGTGACCTGCCTATGACATTCCCCGGGGGTAGAAGAAGCTATGACACAAACAATTTTGTCGAAACATCAAATTTATATATCGCAATGATTATTGGCATATTTTTAGACATTAAAACATTAAATAAATGAACATTTAATTTAAATATAATGGTAAAATCACTTACCCTTAAGACATAAACAAAAATTGAAAAATTCTTTAACAAATTTTATATGTGTTAATTTGTGGTATTCCAAATAATAATTGAATTGAATTTTGACGTTTCAAAATAATTTTTATTTCCTCATCAGAAGTATTTCTGTTGTGGTTATATATATATATATATAATAATGTAAAATTAAAATTAATTAAAATAAAATTAAAACCTGTCATATATATTATAATAGTAATATTAAAATTAAAAGTTTGTGATATAAATTTAGAATTAACCCATTGATGATCGAACGTCGCAAAGTGTATACAGAATTATATGTAAAACAATTCCTGCGATCATCAACCAGTTAAACAAATTATATAATCACAAAATATTGGATTTAAAAAAGATATATATATATAACTACAACAGAAATAATTCTAATGTGGAAATCAAAATTATGTCGAAACGTTAAAATTCGATATAATTATTATTTGAGATACCACAAATTAACCTATACAATTATAAGAGGAGAAACTTCATTAATTGTCTCTAAAAAATAAACAGCACATTTTTTAATTTGTTTCAAATGAACAACAATTGATCAATTTCACGATAATTCATTGATTGTTTCTTAAACATTGCATACAAAACATTGATTTTTAGTGTAAAAGTCTAAAAATAGTTCGGTTAAGCCACTTGTTAAA
This sequence comes from Gryon sp. ZL-2020, assembly GCA_022817425.1. Lineage (NCBI taxonomy): Eukaryota > Metazoa > Arthropoda > Insecta > Hymenoptera > Scelionidae > Gryon > Gryon sp. ZL-2020. The sequence continues at coordinate 4,719 of JABFPJ010004799.1, read as the reverse complement.
ATCATTTCCTTTCACGCTTTATATATCAAATCGACGAGATTTCACGAATCAAAACAAAAATCAACACGATAGAAGTAGAAGACTCTTAAGTGGCGCGGCGTTTCGGAATCTGACGACGGACTACTTTCAATACGTGACAAGGAAAATTAAAAATCGGATTCTCTCAAGAGTTTCGAAACAGATAAAGGAAAGATGGATTTCGCGCACGACTTATGTACACCTGCGAAAGCTAACCGTGTCTTACGTCGTTGACCCAGTTCGTGCGCTCGAAGATTTTGTCGCAATGAAAGAAATTATAACAGATTTTCTTTCCTCTTCTTCTTTGGCATTTTCTTCTTTCTTCTTTCCTTTCCTTCTTTTTTCACCCTTTTCTTCTTCATCGCGATTTTCAAGTGGCGCCTTCTTTCGCATCGATTCGCGCGTTCACGTCAATATTCTATTACACAAATTCAAGGATGCATGGCATAAATTTCACGATATCTTGCGCGTCAATTTCTCCTCGCTTGAAAGAAAAAGGAATTATTTTTCATAGAATAGCGTTTTCGATGAAATCTTATCCCGACGTGCGCGACTTTGAGGCAAAAATCGAGAACATAATTCTTCAGAAAAATGATACCAGCCAAATATTACATATTGTTTAAGTATAAACTGTTGCTTGCAACTACAATATGGTTTTAAAAAAATTGCATTTAATTTGTTTCTTTTTATTTACATTACACACTTTTATTGTAAAAAATGAAGTGAAATTTGTATTTTACATTCAAAAATAAATATCTTAAAAATTCTCCATTTTTAAATATATATAGTTGGAACTATATATTTATAAAAATAACGGCGACCGATTTAGTGTTATATTAAATTGTTTGAAAATACGCTTTGAAACTGGTAACTAATATCGCGAATAAAGTTTCAATGAAGTACGGGATTATCCTTGCAGATGTCTCGATGAGGAAGTATAGCAATGTGCGTGTATAAGCTAGTTACATAGATTCATTCGTTAGGTTTCTTCGATTTTCCTTCAGTCAGCGGACAATGACACAAAAACTATATGAAAATGCAGAAAATCCGAAACATATACATGATGATAATTCAACACAAAATCTTTTCGAATTTAAAATATTTTATTATCTTCTATATCTATGAATCACTTAATTAAATTATAGATACTGCTAGAATTGAAGCGCGCTTCGCGCGCCTATTTTTTTAAGTGTTAAATAACTAAAAATTAATGAAACAGTAAATTAAGACAACAAAACAATTCATTTATATGTATACTAAATTTAATTAATATATAAGATTTAAGTAATGCAAATATAACCTAATATGATGACATTTTGACACATCAACAAAATTTCGATATTATATTTTCCAACTTTTTTTTAATTGAAAGTGAGACGACCAATCACAAGTCAGGGAATTGGCAACAATACAGCTATCGATTAAAAGCCAACTTCACCATAACACACGCTATTTATTATAAGGATTTCCCATCCACTGATACTACAAAAATAAATGTAATTAGTATTACAGAAATAAATGTTGTAATGAAACAAAAAATCACGTTTTTTATCTAAATTTAAATTATTATTGTAAGCATATATCAGTTTGAATTATTCCATACTAAAAAAGTACAAAGTGATCGTTCTCAGTAAGTTTAGAAAAAGCGATCACGTACAATAAAAGTACACGCGTATTAATCGCATAAAAAAGTTGTCGTCTATTTAATTCGGTAGCCTCGTTTGTCTTTTCATTGTGTGAAATTCATTAACGTAACAAACACAAAAGCGATCATGCGACATTACCTGCACATCCGCGTGATTGTTTTTTTTTACAACAAAAATTGCACGTTACGTTTTTGCACGGAAACAAGTAGTATCTATCACCACAAGTACGACATGAATAAAAGACAATATTTGCCGGACAATTATGAATGAACTGCCAAGAAAACGGTAGTTAGGGGATCAAATCAATAATTCATATTATGCAAATCATTCGTTGCTTATCTTCGAAAACAAAATCGATTTTAAAGACCAATTTTTGGCAATGTTATATGATTCCAAATTATTTGATTTTCAATTTTCTAATTAGCTCATTTTGTTTAAAATAGACTTAGTTTTTCTCTTTTTAACGCTCTAATATTTATATTAAAATGAATGATTATGGATAAATTAACAGAATAAAAAATAATATATTATGCACCAAGGGCGCATGCTATGCATACTGTAAATGAGAAAAGACATATATTCAAATAGACGATATATACAATATATTTGCAGCGAATATTATCGGAGATCGCAATAACGTAGACTGTAGTATGGAAATAGTTTAAATCTGAAGAATTCTCTTCAGTGATAATATTCAACATGTTGGCCTCGTAGCTTGTTTTTTACACTACTTTCATCGGACTTTCATGACTTGTAACCGCGCAGAAACTCCTGTATAAGTTATTATTTTTTAACAGAAAAAAATAGACACACATTTACCGAAAACACGTTTCCTTTGGAACTTCTTAAAAACACCAAAGCTACTTTAATAAATTTTTTTGTTTCCGTTAAATATCTTAAAACTATAGCTACTTCTTTCCTTAATCCTTTTATGCGATTTGCTCTCTTTTTTAATAACTTAAGTTAAATATACGATACAACATTTATTAATATCCATTTTTTGTTTTCAAAAATCAGATGAAGTCATCAAATATCTGAGTCCATTGATGCAACATAAAAGTTGCATTTTTAAAGTAAAAAACATTTTTTTTCTGCAACCACGACAACGATTACGACGTAAATTAAGAATGCAATTTGGCGTGATTCCAAAATCGAAAGCTTACTTTAGGATAGTGTGATATTACACGCGTATCGTTCTTCTTGATATCAGACTTATGATCCATAATGCAAAGCAACGGACACGTACTAACTTCGTGGTTGCAATAACAAAAACATTCCCCATCCTATAGTCAATTAATCGATACTTTGAAATTCATCTCGTTTTTTATGACGAAAAATATGTTTCAATGAAAATATATTACTTTTCCATTAAATTTTTATCAGATCCAACTTCTGATTAAGTTTCGCTTCTATTAAAATGAATAAATCAATAAAAAGAATGAAACAAAAAAGAAACAAAGTAAACTTTTTTTTGTAAATCTTCATCATTCAAAAGAACGGTTTTATTCTCTATGATTTTACATTCGTCGCTTTTATGCCCTTTGTCATTTTTGTATTTATCGTTTATCATTTTCCACCATTTGATTCTCTCGAATCGTGCAAAAAAAGTAAAATCCAAAGTATTAATAAAAACACATCTTGCGGGAAAAAAAAAGTTTTCAGAAATCAGTGATGCGTAAATGTCGTCAATTTGTTAAATATAAAGCCACTATGATATGTATATTAATCGACAGCCAATTTGACCTACAATTCCGTCGTATAACATAGCAAATTTTGCACGATATAATAATAGTGAAAACTCGTCGTATAAATTTGCTCCACATACGACGACATTCTAATGTATACAATATATCTCATTGTCTACGCACGATGAAGCTTATATGCGGCGCGTAACACACATACACCGCTATATGTCAGTAGAACATTTTCATACGAGTCAGCCAGGCGTTAGGAATGGCACAACATTTCAGTAGTAACAACTTGCGAACGGCGCGTCAGCAACACGTTTGCAATGATTGTGTTTGAAAGCTGTTATATCTTGATGCTTAACATTATTCTTAATAGTTAATACGAAGCCTGAAGATACCGATAAAGTTTATAACACAAAATGCTTCATTCACTGTTTACGTAACAAGCGTAAATTTTGATCAGTCCAGTGACACGAAGTATACAAATACGTACGTAGGAAAGGCGCTATAAAGTACCATAAATTCTGACTGCTAGATGGCGTAGGTGACACCCGCTCACCCATACAGTCGAAACTTATTGAAAGTACATAACCTTAAAATGTCAAAATATTTCAATTTTTTCAAACTAAAAACTTTAATATAAATATATTGGTAAAAAAATGTTTTTTAATTGATTATTACTGAAATAACATTTATTAAAAAAAGAAATAAAAAAATGTATGATGTAAATTGCAATAAATGTTTGACTTTCGACTACCACTTTTATGAAAGAAAAATAAAAAAATAGTATATTTCAAATTGTTTTACTTAGAATAATTAGGTTTTTTTCGTTAATTATATTAATCAAATTGATGAATGAAATGAAACAAAGTGAAAAATAATTTAAATAAAACATTGTTTATTATATTATATACAAATATTTACATACATTTAAAAATATATTAAAATTTTTAATTAAAAAAATTTTATATTTTTGACAGCTTTATATAATACACAGTCATATAAAGGTTACGTTACTATTTCGCTTATGATTGAGCGGGTGATCGCAACGCCACGTAGTAGTATAAAAAGTCGGTAAAATTGTGATTCATGAAAACTTCGGTCGTGCCACTGGGCTGATTTTGATTGAACAATGATTTGAAATCTAATCTATTAGATGTCGCTTTTGTACATCTTTCTTTTGACTTCACAATATTAAGAGGATGTCGCAGTGCTATAGTCACGGAGTTAGGGACTTTTTAATTTGCACAGCTTAATTATATTATTATCAAAATTAATGAGTATAGAACGACTCTTTATTTATGGGAGAATGTAATAATACATAATGTTTTAATTTGTAAGGCCTAATTTGGAAGTAATCTGAATTC
>JABFPJ010004798.1:0-13162 GCA_022817425.1 Gryon sp. ZL-2020 | reverse complement strand
TACTGTAATTTTATTATTATTTATTATATTTAGGTCAAAATTATTTTTTTCATTATAAAATTGCACCAATAAAATAATTTTAATTACAATTTTGCCAAATTCTTGATTAATGTTTATAAAATAATGCTGCCCGTATTACCCGCATGCCCGTATTGCCCGCTTCTCCCCTATTTGTTTAATTTATACATAAGAAAAACTCATTGTTGTTTATTGTAAAATGTAATGTTATAACTTGATCAAGTATTATTTTTTCAAAAAAGTTCACAGTGTTGCAACCCAACTTCGCAATTTAATCGTACAGAAACTTCACTTCATAATTACTGTATGAAATTAAGGGCTTGGCATGTTTTAGGTGTAAATTACAGAGGCGTTCCTCCCGGTGATTCGAACGATAACCCGCATTCTGTTTTCATGACAAAAATCAATATATCGCAAAAACGATAAAGATAAAATATTGTCATAAGACAAAATGTATTGCTGCAAAAAAGAAAAAATTAAATTACCACTATTACAAGTTTCAAACGATTATATTATTAAGTAAAAATTAAAAAAGAAGATAATGCAATGATAAAATGAACGTGATGAACTTGCAACAAGTGCATACTGAACGGCTCGTTAAACAATGAGAAAAAATATTTTCCCATCAAAATTTGCCAGCTAATAATGTCGAAAGTGGGTTTTCGTATTTACAGTTATGATAAAAATGACTTGTCAGAATAGGCAGTTATACCCGCGGGGTTGGAATTATAAGCACGAGATGGGGTCGAAGTGCGCGGCAAGCTCCAAAAGAGAATCGAATGAAAACAAAAAAGTTCCAGTGAATGGTTTTCTTTCATGATTAGCATCAATGTCGTGATTCCCTCAGTCTCTTTCTGTCTCGCACTACAGCCTATCTTATACTTCTTTACCTCTTATTATGGTCTGATGCCGTCCGGAAGTTTTTTAATTAACTTTATATAATTAAATATACTATACAACTTTCGATTTCCAAAATTTATATATATATATATATATTTAAAAAACATTATTTTATTATATCAACAATTCTTTGCTTTATAAATTTATATATATTTTGTAGACTGTAATTAACAAGTTGAATATTTACTTAGCCTAAATTGATATCGCTTGAAATAAAATTGCCGGACATTGTAATGCAAAAGGAAGAGCATTTTTTTTAAGTTTGCAACAAGACAATAGAAGTGTCTATTGCACGTGAGACAGGCACGTGAGCACCCTCTAAAAAGGCCGTCGTAGCACTCGAGTCTTCTTTCATTCATGCTACGTATTCGTGGACGGCATAAACTCCCCAAAGGAGCAAACGCTTGCTCGGAGTAAAGAAAAAGACTATACAAAATAATGGCACTAAAAAATGGTGGGGAAAAAGAAAGAGTCGACGAAAACGAAACTGTAGTCTAATATAACAAGCAAGCGTGGTTCGAGTACAAAAAAGTTTCGCCTTGACAATGAAAAAAGAAAAGAAAAGCCATTTGTTTCAAATTTAATTTTCAAGACACAATCCTCAAATTGTATGATAAAAGTATGATAATTGTACACTAAAAATGAAACAATATTTATTTCAATAAAAGATTAATTTCATTAAGAAAAAAGTTAATTAATAAAAAAAATATTAATTCTCTAAAAATGACAACACAAAATAACCGAAATATATCGAAATAAGAATTATGATTAAAATTGTGTTGAAGAGAAAAGAAAAGAATTCAAGTCATAAATATTTTGTGATAATATGACAATAAGATACAATGTAAGAAGATAAAATCAAAGTTGTATTATAAAGTCAAAAATTGTTGCAATTCTTTTGTACAACGCGAATTGTGCGCACCGAAGCAAATGAAATCTAAATGATATAGAATAATGCGATATGAAAATCGAAGCTTAACTGTGTGCATAATGGCGCATAAATATTAATATAACGATGAAATGTCCATTATATTTTAATTGTGGGTTTGAATGCAACTCGAATTACATATTGTAATTTTATCGTCGTTTGTCTTAGCAAATGAACCGAATTAAAATGTGCATCGCGTTACGTAATTTCATTACCATTTATATTAATTGACTGGCGCGGCAAAATATGCGGCCTCGTTTAAGATGGACGATACATTATGCAGCAAGTCTAACGGTATTTCGTTATACCGTCGTCCAGAAGAGGGTTGCTCTCTTCGTCTTGCAACTCCTGTTTAAGGCGCAACGTATCAAGTCTATTGTAAAAGCTACACAACACGTGCTGCCGACATTGTAAGAGCATTAAACCCATTCGAGGGAGTAACTCCGATCAAACAGGGTGTAGAAGTGTCTGTGTGAATATGTGTATTTAGTTCACTTCAGATGATCAGTGTATGCTATGTATATATATATATGTATGCTATGTGTATATATATACTTATATATATGTGTGTATGCAAAAAGATATAAGTGAATGAGAGAGTATACACGACTGCCAATATAGGTATATACACGGGATCAGTTAGAATGAAGAGAACCAACCCAACGTAAGCAATAGCGGTCCGCTATAGCTATCGGCTAATTATGATTTATGCGGGGCGAGAGAGCGATGTACGGGGGTTGCTTGCGAAACGCGAGCCGAGCCTTTTCTTTATCGATGCCATACATGAGAGTGTGATATATGGAGGAAGATACATGACACTGTGCCAATTCTATTTCGAAATTACTTTTGTTTGTATATTATTACCCAACTGCAATTCACTTCCTAACGATTATATTCAATGTTTGATATAATATATTTTAAATTCATTCTTTATTCATTTGTCTTTATTCTTTTCTTACATCAAAACTTTCTACTTTATGTGGTGAAAATAATGTTGAAAAATCATATTGAAAATGTGTATATTTTGGTAATTTGTATTTTTAGTTTTTCAATTTGTAAATTTGAATTTCTTTTAAATTTAAGAAATTAAAGTTAATGAAATTTTAATAAGTTAACTTAAAATTTATAGAAGTCAAATATGTAAATTAAAATAAAATTTTAAAAACTGATCTTTTATTTAACAGTAAAGAATAGATTTGTTCATTAATGAAACGAAACTTTAATGTCAAATATATACAATAAACTGAATAAGTTAAACGGACAATAGCTGACACAGTTGACTATCATACACGATAATATTTCACGTTTGATATTACGTACTTTTACATTAGTCAGGAAGCAGGCAAATATTATCGTATCTTTTTTCATTGTATCGCCGAATTCCGGTTAAGGTAACATAATATTTCTTTTTCTTAATATAACATTCAGAACATTCCCCTTCTGCCTGTGCAGCTAACCATTACACGCCAAAAGGCTGTGAGAAATATAAAGGAAGCATCAATTCTGATAAAAGTATAACATTTATTGTTGAAACTAGTTCAAGCATTCATAAGCATAATTGCATAACAATTAATTGAGTCTTTTTAACATTCAAATTACCTTTTAAATATTGAAATAAGTATTACATTCAATATAAAAATCATTTTACCTCATAATTATTTGATTTACTGATGAATATGTTAATACACTTTTTTGTATTGTGAATAATTTATAATCTATAATAATTAACGAAAATAACAAGTGTTAAATAAATGCGTTAACGATTCTTTATTAATCAATTTTAAAATAAGAAAGAAAGATTAACGTCTTCCGTCTAATAAGTAAAACAAATTGATCGAATATAATTATTAATTGGTTCTAATTGAAGTTTCTGTTTGACAAATGTGTCGAGGATGACGCGATATCGAATTTCCATCAGACACTTTATGTACGGCATGCGGTCACACCCCACAGACGTTGAGTCGTTGACGCGACGTCCATCGTGTAGTCAACTAACGACATCCTGCAATTGAAGCACTTACGTATTCCAACACCAAGCAACCATTTTGGACCCAAGTCCATTTTATGGCAAGAAAAAAATACTACAGTTTTTTTTTATAGACTCAGACTGCAATCGAGTAATATAAATCTCAATAAATGTTTCATTTAAAACTAACAAGATATATCATTTATATAGATTAGATGATCGTATTATAAATATGCGTTAACAAGTTAGAATTGCAAATAATGTTATATATTTTTACAAGTTATAATATTTTAATAAATTAGTTTGTTTTAATTTGTTGATATTTGATATTTCAAATAAAAATCCATAAAATGTCCGAATCCATATAAAATTATCGCAAAACTGTAATAAATAATGAAGACAATATCTTATATATACGTTGTATCAATGATTTTAATTACACTTGTTATATCACGTCCGCAGCACTCACAAGAGATAACAGCGTTTGATAAGTTAATTATCTACCTGGAGTTCAAGAACATGAATCGTTAGCTGTACATCTAGAAAAACTGTATCAGTTACTATAAATCAAACAATAGAAAATGATGAAGTCTTTTTTCATTAAAATAAAATAACACATAAAAAAAAGTTCTTTTATTAAAAAAATGATCTTTAACAATTTTCTACTATTGTTTATTCTTAGATAAGAACAATTCCACTTGCATTAAAAAAAACAGTTATTACAATATTATGCATTACGTTAAATAAGTTTATCAAAACAAATTAATAAATTAATCAGAATATGTTAATCAATCAAATATACGTAATTCTGACAACAATTAAAGCGTAATTCCAGACGGAAAAGATGAAAAACCGGTGAAATTGAAAATATATAAAGAAACGCAGTTAACAACTTTTTTTTATGTCCAATTAAGTATTTTATAGCAAACAAACAGAGCAACAGTCGAACGTGGTTAATGCGTGTAATTTATGATAATTATGTCGGTCGGGCGACTCGCAAAGATTTCTCTCAAGAAAAAAAAACAACAGAAGCACTTCGTTGTAATACAAACACCGCTTGCTAGTAAATATCAAGTAATAACAGTACGCACTTTGGTGGTGTACTGTTCGTTAATTGAATGGGAACGTTATTTGAACGACTGACTGATTATTTAATGAAAACTACGGTACATCATCTTCTCAATAGAAGACATAAGTTGACAATACAAAAATAAACACAAACTAAAAACAATTTTTTTAATAGAAATAAAATGTCTATCAATTCATAAATATTTATCAAAATAGATGAAACTATGGCATCATTTTAAATTGAATAAATGTAATTCATTTAATTAGCATAAGATAAAGAACAAGCATTATAATTGGAGTACTGAAAATATAAGTGAAAAGCCGGAAAGCACGTTGCGAAATACTGTATGTTTCGTAAGACTTTTGTTAAAAAATACCTATTAATAACGCTGCCCACATCACACCAGGAAGAAGCAAAGAAAAAAAAAGAAAACAAAATAATACGATACAATGCAAGCAGTGGTGCGACGAAAGTGCCAACGAACGATTTATGGATCAGTATCTGCGTCTTCGAGAGATTTTTATCGCTTCTCCATCGTACCATACGTCTTTTGATCGTACCGAATACTTGTAAATAATGATGAAATTGGGGTACGAATCAGTAATTCAGTTCAGTGCAACGAAAATGAGCCCTTCCTTAAATTCTATAAACAAAGGGACGGTGTAGTTGTCAAATATAAAAGTAAAAGTAGATTCATTTTAATTTGGATGAAAATCATTTATAATGCAACCATTATTTTATCCAGATTTATACAGTTATAACTGATACTAAAGGAAATATTTTGTATCAAATGTAAGGAATATTTAAATATATACTTACTTCTCATTTCTCCAAAACTTTCACGAAGATATATTCAATCAAACAAACAAATTAGAATTGAATTACACTTAACTTAATTTTTTTAATGACAAAAAAAACTTTCATAAAGTAAAAATACTTACCGTTTTACTTGAAGGATTTATTATTGATCGTTATTAATAATAAATTTTCTATCTATTATATATAAATATAGGAAAAATGTTTTGCTTTGAGACACTGCAGTTTAAAAAAAATAATAAAATATAATAATTTTAAGAAATTAAATATTTATTCTTGCTAAAATTTAAATTTGAAGAACTAATTTAACAATAAAAAAGTAAAACAAAATTATTATAAATATCATTCAAAAGAATTAAAAATGAGAATTTAGTTAATAAATAAATATTACTATACAAATTAAACAATATTTTAAAAATTTTACATAAAGTTAGTTTTGTATAAATATTACTTTATGTTGGAAAAATCATACAGAAAAGGTGTCCCAAGGCAAAATGCATTCCTCTAAGTATATCTCATTTTTTCTCAAAGCTCTTTGAATAATGCATTTTAACGATTAAGTCTGTTAAACTGTTTGTTAAATAAACATGTTTTATGCTTATACAATTTAATATTGATAATAAAAAACATGGAAAAACTGTTATATTTATATGTTAGTACAAAAATAATCTTGAAACAAAACAAATACAATATATATAAATCCAAATGTAAATTGAATTAGTTTTAAACTCTATTGTTTTGTTAATATTAAAAAATATGACTTATTTATTATGAAATAAATTATCGAGGGACAAGTTTTATAAATGACAGATGTATATATTTATACACGCAGTAAATATATAAATAAACGATTAATGATCATTTATAATCTGTCATTAAAAAAAGTTGTACCTCAACCACATACATATATATAATCCGTATTATAAAACAATAAATTTACGCTACGATTAACGGTCTCTCAAAATAGAATGAAAACTGCTGTAAAACACTAAAACTTGTATACATTTTATTATTTATACATCTCCCGTCACAAAAAAGTGAATTCCCCGCAGTATTTTTTTTAATTTACCCGGCTAGCGTCCGGCTTGAACTATCAAAGAATATCTATACACACGAATGAGAAAAACAATGAAGAGAACGACTTAACAGTGATTAATGTTTAATTTTGAAATCTGTCACTTTACATAGTAATAAACAATCGTCGTAGACCACATTATAATACACATCCTCGTAGTAGTTAAAAAATCAGACTTTCTAGGCCCTCGGCTTATGAAACGGAGTACATTACATTTTGTGTGTGTATGTGTGTTTTATTATTTTTTTGCATTTTTTGCTTTCTTCTTTTTTTTCACTTTTATTTTCTTCAATCTTATTATTTTTTTTCTCTCTCTTTCATCCCCTTACTTTCGCGGGACTTTATTTCATCGCGCCCGCTTCATTCGCCACGTACGATATCATCGAATCGTAATATACAATAATAAAATAAAACAAAATTATATAATATATATATATCGGTAAAAACTTGGTTCTAATGATTAAAAATTATAGATTAATAAAAAAATGGGCAAATTAACAAAGTTTCATGTAAAGAAAAGTAAGAAGAAAGAGGGGGAAAAAGAATAAGATAAAGAAAATCCGAGAAGTACAATAAATTGGAGAGCGCATGAATTAACAATTGAGCCAAAGCTATGCATCAATTTTGCTCAATCACAAGAGGGCATCAGGTCGGTCGTTTTTTTTTAATATTCTTTTCTTATTTTTGTTTGTTTGGAAACAACAATATATGTGCGTCGATGGACAGCCGCTGCTGGATCAAGCCGCTGTTGATCGCGCGACCAAAATTTCCGCGGCGAATGAAGCGCTCGCTAATCACAGTTTATGCTGATTCATGGCTTAAATAAACATCACCGGCTACGATATTTTTTGATAGACCATCAAAAGAGGACTGTGCGGTAATATGATTATTCGTCCGCTCGCTAAAATTCTCGAGGGCTCTCGAGGCTCCCATCGGCAAATCCACTTCCGGCTCGCGATTAATCGTCATCATTGCAAGCGTCTTCTCGCTCACTTTCTTTCTTTCATTTCACATCTCTTTTTCCCATTTTCTTACTTTTCATTATTATTATTATTAATATTATTATTATTATATTATTATTATTATATTCATTAATTAATATTTTCACTTTTACCCTTATTATCATTATCATTACGATTATTATCATTATTATTATCATTATTATCATATTCACAATTGTATCGTTTTAATTTGTTATAATTATACATAATTAATATAACAATCCTTTTTTTGTACACACGAAGAAAATTCAAGTGAAAACGCACGCAAGCAAGACGCAGGGACTAGTTAGCTTAAGGGAATTACAAGGAAGGGTTTAGTCATGTTGGAAGAGTATCGAAAGGAAGATACAGAACGATCATGTTTCTCTATCTTTGTTGGTTGAAGGGAGGGGAAGGAGGAACAGTGGATTTCATAGAAACACCTCGAGAGCGAAATAGCGCCTTTTTCAGTTACTCTTTTCTCTATCTTTCTTACTTTCTTTTCCTTGCTTTTTTATCTGTCTTAATCTTTCTCTTATCTCTTTTTGCAATCATCATTTTCACCACGTGGTTTATTTATTTCTTTTTTAATGCGATGTGCGACAAAACTGTGATAATTTGTATGTACATTTTGCGGGGTGACAGACAAGGGTGTTCTTTATGTACAAAAACAAAGAGAGACGGGCGAAATCAAATGTTATAACTAGGCCAATAAATATATATATATAGATATATATGAATAGATTTATATTTATATATATATATTTATTTATAATATATATATTTATATTTATATTTATATTTATATATATGCTTCTGTTAAAATTATGTTTGTAGGAAGTGATAAACAAAAGTAATTACAAAAACCGTTGTTGCAAATAGTTTCAAAAAATACACAATTGATCTGCGAACGATCTCTACGGTTGTTTCAAAATGTTTGCTCATCGTCGCAAAGAAAACAGTATATTGAAATTCATCTAATCATTCCCGCGATTTACTTTTTACTTTTTTTCGCATTTCCTTTTCTCTTTTTCAAACTTATTCTTTATTTTGCTTTTTTGATAATCATTATTGCAACACATTTATCCATATTTTTCGTTTGATTCCGTGGATTATCGTTCTTTTTTTACATAGGAGTTGCCGATCGAAACTCATCGAGACCTCGACAACCACACCTTGGATCGCGACGCAAAATTTTTGCTTCTTTCATTTCTCTTCTCTTCTCCAATTGTTTTCTTTTCTTTATCTTTCAATATCTTTATATTAAATCTTATTTTTATATATGCAGCTACATTTACCGTACTTTAATTAGTTTTTTTTGTTTTATTTTATCTCGAAGTATACGACCAAAATAAGTATTTCTTTAATCAGTTTGTTTTTTTCATTTTCTCTCTCTCTCTTTCTCTCTTTTGTATTATTATTTTTTGTGTCTTTTCTTCTTTTATTCATTGATACATCAAATTCTTTGCATAATTTACATCGGCACAGCGTGGTCGACAAATAACCGACGCATTTGGACTTATTCCGTTGTTCCTTTCATTATATTTATTGTTAATTATCATTATTATCATTATTATTTTATCATTTATTTGTAATTATGATTTTCACCTTATTTGTATTATCATTAATATAACTTTATACAAGAGAAGCGCATTTAACAAAATAATAACTATGTGGCTTCGTATTATATATATATAAATCGTCGTCACTACACGCACATAATGCCAAATCTGTCAATTATTAATTGGCCACACTGCGTTTGGAAGGAACTGAATTACTCATACATATTCCAATAGAATGCTTAGGAAAATACGAATTTTCGTAAAACATCAATTGTATGTCAATATCGTTAAAACATTCAATTTGTGGTTTGTGTCGTATTTAGAATAAGTTTCATTGTATAAAATGTATATTCATCTGCGATTAACAACTAATTGTGTTTTTTATAAATAGTTCAACTTAAAAAGTACGTGGCAACGACGTTATTTTCATTTCTTTTTATACTATACATTCTGTCTTTATCTCGATTCGTTCGTTAGTTCGTTCATTTGATTATTAACCCCGCATTAATATGTTAATTGGAACAAAAAAAGTAAAAGAACGTTTTGACATTAAAAAATTGCAACATGAAAAGCATTGCAGTTTTTTTTTATTCGGTACTTATTAATAATCGTTTTTCTTGGTCTTTCGAACTTGAAACGAACTTAATTCTTGCATCATCGATAATCATATGGAATCTTAACCCTACAAATAATTAACGTAATAATCTTAAAAATCTACCGTTTACAATAACTACGTTATAGTTACAATTTATATAGAATAAAATAATTATCAAACGTTTGTTTATTTTTACAGTTTCATCCCACAAACTTAACGTGCATGTATTAATAATAAAGAGACAGAAAAATAGAGTAAAGGCAAAGAATAATAATAGTAATAATCATAATAATAATAATAATAATAGTAAAAATAATAGTTAATAATAATAATAATCATCATCAGCATAATAATAAGACAAGAGAACCAAAATTAAACGAACTCAACTGTAACTTATCTTTAACTCGTATAAATATAGATAGATTATCTAAACGATGTATAATCGCTAAACGAAAACTTCTACTTTTTATTGATTAAATGTATATCATAAACACGAATACTAAATCAAACAAAGTGAGCATGATAAACCGTAAAGCTAAAAAGAGACAAATGCGGGTACTTTTTAAATTGAACTAAAACGACGAAGAAGTTGAAGATTCAAATAAAAAATTCAAAGTCGAGTTATTGAAAACACAAATTTTGTTCATTCATCAAATTCATTTTCGAAGTGTTTCGTTAAATATAAGTAGTTCTCTGTCAATACATCGAATATATCACATAAGTATTTAAGTTAAAGTCGTGTCAATTTGATGATTTCTTTCATGTCGAAGGTTTCTGAACGAAATGATAAACATGAATTCGAAGAAAAAAAACAAAATGCACATTTTGCTAAAAGTAGCCCCGATGGAGCTGGGAATAACGACTTGAAGCAATTTATCCGATATCGAAGAAAAAAAGATCAAATTGGCTAGATCCAAGGCATTGGGTATATCGTCGATATTTAGTTTTGTTTTTATTACATAAGTTACATTTTAACGTTTATTTTTATCGCAATGGCTGCCGTCTTTTGTTGCTTGGTTTTATTGTTAATTAATCCTGACGTTAATGAAGTTACAATAAATTAATCGTCAATAACACAAACAATATAACTCTAAATGTACTTTGACAAACATTATGTCCAATTGAACCGTGGCACTGACAGCTCACGATTTACAAAGTTTAACAAAACTATTATCGCGATTCATTCAACGAGTTTTTTATTCTAAATTTACAATAATGCGTTAAAACGTAAGACGCTATATTTGCAAACATTTTAGTTTCTCTCGTTATTTCTTTCACTTTTTACAAGCTTTTCTTTCATTACTTCATTTAGTATCTTTGTTTTATTTAATCGTTTCCCTGTTTTCTTTGCATCATATTTTGTTTGAATTTATTCATTTCGTCAATTCAAAAAACGCTAGTCATTTGTGCTATTTTATAAAGCGTGCTGATCATTCGCTCATTTTTTTCTAGAAGAATTTTCAACGAAAAGACAATACCGAATTCTTAATATACATAAAACGAGATACAGTGCCACTTGTAATTCTATTTTTCCCCATTTTTTTGTCTTTTTTCGTCTTTTTCTTTTAGAATATTACAATATTATATAAAACCAACTCATAGAGTTCCTATTACGATGTATAGGATCGAGTGAATTTACGAGTTAATGAACAAAAAAATATATACGATATTATATATAAAGGCTAGAGATGAAAGCCAACGACAGTTCTTTCTATCGAATCTTCTTCTGCGCACACCGTTTGAAATCTTATTTTATTATCATCTTTTCTTTGAATGTCTCTTATATTCTCATCCTTTTTTTCATTTTTTACAATCTCTTTTTCTCTCATTCTTTCTCGCTCTCTTTCTTTCTTTCGTTCCAACTCCTGTTCCTTGCTTTCTTCGTCCAACCGTTTCATCTATCTTATACACTCTTAGGACCACACGTCAACAAACACACACGAGCGGGAGAATCTAAAATCCAAAATAAAAAATATCAGTTTCATCGTTCCAAATATTAACTAACCGATCTTTTGCATTGTCAATTACATAGTATTTTTTATTCACGATTACATTGTATCATTATAATATACAATTAATTATTTAACTAAAAATATTTTACAGCAAACTAATGTTTCTTTATTGTATACTGAATAAATTCTATAGTATTAATCAAATAAAAACCTATAAATCAATTAACAAAAAACTCTGATAACATTTTGAGAAAATAAAAGACTTCTTTTTAATTGTAAATATGATTAATCTAAAAACTCGTGTCAATAATAATGCGTGATATTTAACTTTATGATTATTATACTTTACAGCCACAATATGCACAGCATATTGTTTTCTCTTAATAAATTATTATACCCTACGAGCACGTGTTCATCACTTTATCGAACAATCTAATCCCCTTTTAGTTTCAAAATAGTTAAAAAATAATGGAGACATCATTTGTTCGATCTTGCCTTATTTGTTTCTCTTTCTTAATTATCCTCTAATAGCACAAAATGTCATAAACAATATCCGTAGAATATTCTGGGAATATTGAAATATTCTCAGATTATACTGAGTATATTTTGGAATATTTTGTGCTGTTAGGGATTCTTTTATTTTCATGCTTTATATTTCATTAACTAATCTTTTATTCTAAGTCTTAAAACATTGTTTTCGCGAATGAAAATTTTACAACGCATACACAATTATGCGTAATTGTTAATTACTTAAAAAACCGGCCATTAATATTTGGAATGTGCTTTTTTTATATCAAAGCTTATTTCATCTTGAATTATATTCAATCCCGAAAGATAGAATTAAAAGTAACCGTTTCTTTTTTTTCCTTCGAGCAAAACACCGCGTTTCAAAGCTTTATTCTTCAAGCTATAAATGACAAAACAATTTTTTTCACTTTCTTTACCTACAGTGTTTCCACAGAAGATACAACTTAAAGAAACAAAAATGAATAGAAAAAAAGGTAAAACAAACAAAAAAGTCCGACTGTTCAATCATCAACTTGCCCACTTACAGGCACCATTTCACAAATCGCTAAACCAATAGTAATCATCTAAGGGTATATTATAATATTAATGTAATAATAATAATAATAATCATAATAATCATATTAATAATAGTTATAAGAATAATCATAATTATAATAATGATAATCATAATTTTTCTCATCTTTTTGATATTCTCAAAAGCCGCGAGAACTCATCGAAAGATCAAAAAAAGGAGGGAAGAAATATACGCAGAACCAAAAAAAAAAAAAAAAAAA
>JABFPJ010004797.1:0-13163 GCA_022817425.1 Gryon sp. ZL-2020 | reverse complement strand
CTTGCAATAGAAAATTTTAACTTCTTGTATAACATGTTTCATAATTTCGCATCAAGAAACCATATATTTATGCTGAAAAATTGAGTTTATGATAATATGAGTATACATACATTCTGAAGAAAATTTAAAATGGAAGTTTCGAAAAATTTTGAAATTATGCTTGCGCTAATAACACTAATTACTCATTGCACCATAAGGCTATTCCTTACAACATTTTTCTAGTAATGAAAAACATATATTGTCAATGTATTGGCAATATATTGACAATATATTACTACTAAACCGTCAATATATTGTCAATATATGGCAATATATTGACAATATATCTGTGGCTGCCGGCAATAAGTGGATAAGTCCACTTTTTAAAACAATTCAAATTTTCCGATTATTCTTCTTATTTTTCTTAAATATTCATTTTATAATTCTTACAAACGATTATTTAGTGTTTATGTAAGCACTAAATAATCAGTCTAAGGGATGTAAAATGAATATTTTGGAAAAATAAAAAGACATATCAGAAAATTTAAATTGTTTTAAAAAGTGGACTTATCCAGTTATTGCCGGCAGCCACAGATATAGCCATATATGGCTAATGTTTGGAATATAAAATAAATATATTGAATTTTGGCATTATATGGGGATTATATTGGCAATATATTGACAATATATTGACAATATAGTGGTAATATATTGACTATATGTTGACAATATATGTCTTATGAAATAATATATGGGGAATATATGTACAATATATTGGCAATGCATTACTAGAATTGTGAAGTATATGTAATAAAAATGCGATGAAATGCATGTTTAGTAATTAAGTTGAGTAATAATATGAATTTTTACTCAGTAATGTATGATAAAATGCATACCGTCTACGGTAATAAAAAAATGGATTTGAGTCAACAAATTTTGTGATCAAAAGCATTTGTGTCTATTTTCCAGTAGTTATGAAAAGCGTTTCTGATACTCTACACATTAAATAATGTAATTGCTTACTAGCACCATCTATGGCTTAGAATCAATAGTAGCAGAATGTTGCATCATAAAACAATATTTTTATGGTGAAAAATGAAATTTGTGATAAAATGCGCCTGTTACATTTTACACCAGATATAATCGTAATGAGTTGGTAAATAAAAATATGATATAATGCATGTGTATCAGTTTCCCGTTAGTTATATTATTACTGAGTTGGAACATGAAAACATAATCAAGTGCGTGAGTATTAATTTTTCATTAGTTATAATATGAATGAGTTGGAAAACGAAAACGTGATCAAATGCGTATGCATCACTTTTTCATTAGTTATAATATACATGAGTTGAAAAATGAAAACGTGATCAAATGCGTATGCATTACTTTTTCATTCGTTATAATATACGTGATAAAATGATTTTGTATCCATTTTTCATTAATTATAATGTCATTGAGTTGGAGATTTAAAATGTGATAAAAAGTGTTTGCAGTCATTAAAGTGTGTGATAAAAGGAGCTTGTGCTTATTTTACTGTAGTTATAAAATGCGTTTGTGATAACCTGCATACTACTCATTTATATATGAATGTATGAATGTTTGTTTGTTATTTTGTTTCTATGAGCATTACGAGAAATCTACCTAACCAAGTTGAACCAAATTTTTAGGGAATATAGCCCTAGGCCACAAAAGTGTCGTAGTCTCTATATTTTTGCGATATGTACATTTGATGTTTAGAAAAAAAAATTCTATGTAATCGCTTCATCACTTCGGAAAGAGGGCTGTAATAGGGATGCCATCAAGAAGTCATAGAGAGATCATGGGGGTAAAAGGAGGGGTTCATAGGGCGTCCTGAGGGAGCCCATGGAGGGTTTATAGAGCGTCCACAGGGAATCCATAGAGGGTCCTTATGGAACTAGGATCCTTCCTAGTTCCACCCGGAAGGATCTCGGGTGGAACTAGGAATTTAGTCAGGACTAATATACGGTCATACGGAACGGATCACAGGGTTTTGCCCGGGTGAAGCCGGGGCTTCAGCTAGTTAATAAATAAATATACATATGATAATAAATAAAATAATGCAGATGCGTTAAACAGTTTACAAAATAATCGAATTCGGTTATTTTGTTAGTTTTTAAAAAACTAACAAAACTAACAAAACCGACAGAACTATTAAAACTAACTTTGACTGTGGCATGACTTTAGCATGACTCTGGAATTACTTTGGCATGACTCCGACATGATTGCAAAAAAACTAACGAAACTAACTGCGAATGTGGCATTACTCTGGCATGATTGCGGTTAGTTTTGTTTGTTTAAAAAAAAACTAAGAAAACTAACTTTGACAGTGACATGACGTTAGCATGATTCTGGCATTACACTAACATAACTCTGGCATGATTTCGGTTAGTTTTGTTAGATTTTGAAAAAACTAACTATGACTGTGGTATGAATCCGTCATGACTCTGATATGATTTTGATTAGTTTTGTTAGTTTTTTAAAAAAAATTTGTTAATAAGCAAATTAAATTCTAAAATGAATATTTGGCGGCGAATAGTCCCGGCGGCAAATAGTTTCGGCAGCAAAACGGCGGTGGCGAAATGTCCGGCGGCGAAACAGCGGAGGCGAATTGCCCTGCTCTCCTTGTGAATATATTTACAAATGTATTTAATAACTCTAACGAAATTGCAACATTCAACATTTATGTGAGCTTAAAAACATTTACTTAACAAAGGACAATATGAAATAATTTATTCGTTCGTTACATTGAAATCGATTTGACCACTGAGTTTAATTGTCGCTGTAAGACCGCCGTCGTCAGGCAGCCGTCGGCGGTATAACGGATATCCATTATCAGCGGATGTCATGTCAGAACAAAATTGTCGAGGGTAATTTTTTGTACATATTCTATATTTCATGCAAGGTGTGGTGGGATCATGAATACCACAAGGACCATGAATCTTATTTTTAACAACTATTTCATGTAAAAACGGATCTTCATTGAGATCTGGTATCTCAGCTGAAATGATGTCATCGATTTGAACAGATTGCAATAAATCTTGTAACTACAACAATAAATGACAATGCGGTTATCCTCGTTTCTGCCATTCAATAGAATAAACAAAAGCCACAGTTTGACTAAAAACACAACTGTTGACAAAGCTGGAGGGCAATATAACCATTTGTCCGAGATCCTGAGCATTTATGTGACCATCCACAACTGTAGCATCTTGAAGTTGAATATACAGTTCCGAACGAAGAGTATTCTGGTGCAGTGAAATGTACCTTAGGCGTTCACTTTTGACTTTGGCATACATGTCAACAATTTGATGAAACAAATTTGTGAAACAAAAAAGTATATTAAAATTGTTTATTTTTACTATAATGCGATACGCATTAAAATTTATAGCTGAGACAGAGCCAGTACGAAGTAACTCCTGAGTTGATGAATTAAAAAGTCGTAAGTTGAAAGTATAACCTTCTTGTCTACGCCAAAATATTACTGGACACTGCAATGCATCGGAGTAGTGGTTACAGTCGTATACTCCTTGTAATTTTCTATCACGTTGTTCAATGACAATATCACGTCCAGTGTACTGTGTGCCAACAATAACAGCAACAATTTCATCAGTAGTTGGTGTATTGTATCACCTGGCATGTTCACCTTGAGCAAGACGATCAGCGCAAATAATAATTTTGTAGTTATCATGTAGGCCTAAAAATTTTTCTTTAGCAGTCTTGAAGGTTTGCACTAAAGTATTATTTTCGTTAAGCATATGTTGTAATTGAAGCACAGTGTTATGTAGCAGGTGCGCTATAATTTCACATCTCCAAGTAATTTCAGCCGGACTGTTGCCTATAAAATGTATCTGTAAAAACTTGTGAGGTTCATTATTTAAAGGCAGAAGGGATCCAATTTGGTGATATACTTGACTTTGCACTGTAAAAGTAGGACAAAATCCTGGCATATGCACAAAATTGTCAGCGCCAAAGGATGTCATAACAAAACATGAATTATACTTCCGTGTATTGCAAAGAAAAATCTTGGACTCTTCGGAAATTCGAGTTGGACACTGTTTAACGGTTCAGGAGGTTCTTCAAGAACATCCAGATGTGCGCGAACGTTCCAGCAACACATACCAGCAGGTCTTTGTTCCATTTTAAAGCATGACAAAAGGTACATTCGTGATTCATTCTGCCAATTTGTAATGCGGGCAGTTGATGATAAGCGGCATGTGATTCGTAATAGAAAGCTAAGTAGTTCAAATTATCCCAATCTCGGGTATGTTGCTGTCGAGTTCGAACACGATTAACGTGAAGTCGATTACATCTTCTCCAGTTTCCTGACGTCTAAGTACCTCCTGACGGGCAGCCTGATTACGCAGTCATTCGTTTCACTGTTCTGCATTCTTGCGGACTCTTAAAGCTGCTTGCCTGGTTGCTTGCTCTTGTAGACGAATCTATAAAAAAATCCCAGGAATATCGATTTATTAAAAAAACACAAAATTTTCATAAAAAATATTCATAAATTATAATTAAATCAATGTAACCATTTCTTCTGTCAAATAATTTTAGATTAATTTTAGACATTGTATAGAATTTGGAAAAAACAATGTTTTTACTTAAATAATAAAAACAGTAAATAGTTTGATAAATGAACTATATTACGAAATATATAATTTAGTATATATTTTACTATATATTTATTTGCAGAAAGAGTAAAAAAATTATAAAATAAAAGTTTGCAACCGAGTATCTCGAACTCGTGCAGCTGCCTGACGCTCAGCCTGATCGCGCAATCGTTTGTCTTGCTGTTCTTCTGTCTCGCATGCTCTAACGCCTGTATGTCTAACTGCTAGTTCGTGCAGACGAATCTAAAAAAAAAGAAAAAGTGAAATGCAATACATAAAAAAAGAAAAATAATCAATTTCTAAAAAACTGTAGGTGTTACAGGAGTTAAAAAAATTAAATAATTTTTTTGTATTATATGTATATTTTGTATTATATGATAATTATTTAATTTGTAATATATATAAAAAACTGTACTTCTCGTTCTTCAGCAGTTTCACTATCCCGTCTCAGTGCCTAGAGGGCAGGAAGAGTACGTTGAAAATGTACTTTTCTTCTTGTTGCCAATAAAAATAACAAAATTAAAATAAAAAAACTAATAAAATATATATAAAACACGTACAATAGCTATCACTTATACGCGCTAACTAATCGAATGAATTGTAAATGCATAGAAACAATAATGATGAAGTTAAAAAGAAACTTATTCATTAATTCACGATATTTTGTAATAATTTTGTAATGATTCGAAAAGATTTATATATAATCGAAACTAACGAACTATCGGAACTAATGAAACTAAGAAGAATGTATAACAAAACTAGCAAGATTAACAAGATTAACGAAACTAACAAAATCTATTGTTTGCATATTGTTTCTATTGTATATATTTTCTTAATTAAATATTTCAACTTGCCTCTTTACATGATAGCATATATTTGTAATGTAGAATTATAAGGCATTTCATTTTTCCTTTTCAGGCATTTGTCTTAATAATTTTAGATTTTAGTTTCCATTATTTTGAAGTCTAAAGTTAGCTAATGTACTTAACCATGTTAGTTAGATTTTATTTTCAATTCGCTCCTCAAATTGAAGAACTTCTTATTATTGATATCAGTGCCTTATATTAAGAAAAATTTGAGTAATTAGTGATATTATTAAGTTATTATTTTTTTTTAATTTTTAAGATTATTTTCCAACTTTACTAAAATGTTAATTAGAAGCTTGAAATAAAATTAGAATTTACTTTAGATTCATCTCTTCAATTTAGAGAATTAAATATGTTATATACGTCATTGCTCTTAAATTTTTAAAATTTTTCTGTTCTTGGCCTGTACTTATCAGTTTAACTGATGATAATTTTTCTTCTAAGTGATAGATACAATTATAAAAGGCATTATTTTTAGTATGATTTTAATTCCTACTTCACACATCTTATCAACTTTATATATTAAGAAATATAAAACAAGTTATTCCAATGAAATATAAACAAAAATAAGAAGCAATGACGTAAAAAGCATATTTGACTTTCTGAATTTAAAAATTAAATTTTAAGTAAAATCTTATTTTAATTCAAACCTTATTGAAACAAAATTGGAAAATATAATAATACAACTCATAACTAAAATTTTTCTCAGTATAAGGTACTGATATCATTAAATATGGTCAAGTACATTTGCAAATTTTACTTAAAAAATCAATTTAAGGAGTGAATCTATAAAAAAATTCTAATTTATTAACTAACATGGTTAAGTACATTAGCTAACTTTAAACCTCAAAGTAATAGATCTAATCTTGCTAGTTATACAGTTTTACATACTTCTTAGTTTCATTAGTTTCGATGAAAAATAAAAAACTTGGGGCGAACCATATTTACTTGAATTCAGTATTTACCTCTACAACATATATAATGTAACATATAAACGACTATGGTTCGCGTCAAGTTTTTTATTTTTTAATCGAAACTAACGAAACTATCGGAACTAATGAAACTAAAAAGTATGTAAAACTGTATAACTAGCAAGATTAACAAGATTAACAAAATTAACGAAACTAACATAATCTAATTTTTAAAAGTTCCTTATATTGTACATATTTTTTGATTACATATTTTTGTTAGGTTTTAGTATAATAATTTTGGAGTTTAGTTTTCTATTACTTTGAAGTTTAAAGTTAGCTAATGTACTTAACCACGTTAGTTGATAAATTAGAATTTAATGTAGATTCACTCCTTAAATTGATTTTTTAAGTATAATTTGCAAATGTACTTGACCATATTTAATGATATCAGTACCTTATATTGAGAAAAATTTTAGTTATGAGTTGTATTATTATATTTTCCAATTTTGTTTTAATAAGGTTCGAATTAAAATAAGATTTTACATTAGATTTAATTTTTAAATTTAGAAAGCAAAGTATGTTTTTTACGTCATTGCTGATTATTATTCAGATTTTTTTGTACTTGGCCATTACTTTTCAGTTAATCTGAGTTTTTATGTTTTATATCAATTTATTTTTTAATTAACTTATAAAAGAATGATGTATTTATTATCTGTTTAGTATAAGGTCTCATATATATTCTAAAAACTGTAAATACAGTTTTTAGAATATATATATACTTGTTTATAAGCTCATTAGATTCCATCATCGTCCCATAAACTTCCTAAAAGAATCCCATAAGCACCCCAACAGCATCACATAAACATGCCATAAGCTTCTCATAAGCATCCCATATGCTTCTTATAAGTATCCCAAAAGCATCCCATAATCATTCGTTAAGAATCACATAAGTTTCCCATTAGCTTCCCATAAGTTTTTCATAACGGTATCACAAGCACCCTATAAGTAACCCAAGAGCTTCCAGTAAGTACCCCATCAGCATCCCATAATCTTCCCGTATGTATCTCATATGCATCCCATAAGTATTCCATAGGCTTCCCATAAGCATCTCATAAGCATTCCGTAAGTATCCCGTGAGCATCTAATAAGTATTCCATAAGTATCTCAGAAACTTCCCATAAGCTTTTTAGAACTTTCCCATAAAAATCCCATAAGCATCCTATAAGCATCCCATAAGTATCCCATAAGCTTCCAATAAGTATACGATAAGCATCCTATAAGCATCCCATAAGCTTTCCATAAGTATTTCATAAACATCTCATAAGCTATCCATGAAGTTTTCATAAGAGGCCTATAAGCATCCCTTAAGTATTCCATAAGCTTCCTCGAAGTATCCCATAAGCAACCCATACGTATCACATAAGTATCCCATATTTATCTCATAAGCTTCCCGTAAGCTTTACATAACCTTCCAATAACCATCCCATAAGATATCGTTCCCATAAGCATCCCATTAGCATCATATAAGTATCTCATAAGCTTCCCATGAGCTTTCACTTCTTCTACTTGAAGAAGTAGAAGAAGGAGAAGAAGAAGAAAACGACGTTTCTTAATTTGCGCGAAAAATGGCGATTTTTGGATGTTAATATCTCGCGAACGGATGGACCAATTTAAAATTTGTTTGTCTTTATTTTCTTCAGGTCGATGATGGCAACAATATTATAGCAAACAAATACGGAATTTTATTTCTATTGTATGTTCTTGTATGCTCCTGTATGCTCTTGTATGTTGAAAAACGGCCCTTGTTCGTATCTGAAAAGAGACACGGTAAAGCTTACCGCACAAAAACGATCGTTTTTTTGTACTTGGCCAGAGACGCTACCGTGTCTCTTGATATTGCATAATAATAAAGAAATTGAGAACGTTTTTGAAAACATATTAATAATTGCCTTTACATAGCACAATATAATATCATCAAACCTCAGTCGATTGATATAAACTTGATTGCTGATGAATTCAAATGCGTCGCTCCAATTACTAAGGATCGATTCGAGGATTTATTTGCACATTTTGATAGAATTATCGAGAATGGACAGCAGCGTCCTTTTTCTGAAAATGGACATTTTCTGACATCCGCTTTCTAAAAGTTATCTTTGATTATAACAGCAGGCAAAGAGTCAGTTGTGCTATCGATATGTCTGAAAATCACTTTCGTAAAGGTTTGTACCTGAAAGTATTGGACCACGCGCAATCACTCGAGATGACTTTATAAATCAACTGAATTCCTAAATATTTTATACAACCCTGAACCGGACGGTCATCGATAGTACGTATGCTTATGTCCACAAGAGCTCGTATTTCTATGCCCTCAAACGATCTTTTTCTGTCCACAAAAGTCGGCACGTCATCAAACCGACTTTAGTGGTTGCCCCAGACGGTTACATTCCAGCGATGTTTGAACCTTGGTACTTTTCTGACTCTAAAAACAACGATGCCGCTATATTTAGACATGAATTAGAGCGGAGATACACTTAGTGCTTAGCTGCAATACGGTGACATTGATTTGATTGATCGTCGATACGGAGATGTCGTGCCCTTTCTGCAGCACCTAGGAATCCACTGTGAAATACCAGCACAGAGTTACCATGTTTTGTTTTTGCCCCTAAAGAAGAGACATGTGTTTATACGTATCATCGCAAAAGAAAAAGAAAAAAACCCTTAAACTGGTTACTCTGTACCATCATTTTTGGAATAAACGTAGTCAGAAACAGTTGTCTACGAAAGACGCTAATAGTTTGCGCATCGTAATTAAAAATCACTGGTTTGTTGAAAGTCAAAATGGCCGTATCAGGTCAGTGTTCAAGTAGGGTTACCATAGTAAAGGACAAAAAATCGGGACGTTATGTATAATTTTAATGAGCGTCCTGCCATTTGTCTTTGTCTATCTGGTGACCCTATGTTCAAGTTTTTATGAAAGCCATTAACCTTCAACATGCGCAATACTTGAATCGAATCTACCAGGTGCAATTATAAACAACTGTAATCTAGGAATCACAAAAGAATCGCAACTCCAGCTTTAGCTAGGGAAATCTTAGACAGGGCGAAGTTATCAGATGTTGTTCAGGCAAGATTTGAGATCGATAATCTCACAGCTAGAAATGTGCACTGGAGATGCATTGACCACCGTGATGTTCCAGATTTTCCTTGCTGGATTTAGCATACTTGAAAGATTTAACAGTCGAAGTGTATCAAATCAACTTGGCTACAACGTACATCCAAGATAAACTTTTGCGAGAAAACGAAGAAGAACTTCATGTAGTTGAGTATACCAGAGAACCAGGCTTTTGCGTATAAGAGTGTATTTAAGATTCCGAAACGCCACTCGATATCAACTTTTCATTGCATACAAGGTCCCAGATGGCATTGATAGTTACGATGATGAGAATGGTCTTAACCTTATTGAATATTATTACTGCCAGTGCATAGCTGGCAGTAGAACACAAGGTGTTTTTTAGATGCCTCTAATCGATAGTAACTGAAGAGTCAAAAAAGTTGACTGTAGTCTAAAAGACAAAAAACGGCTTTTGTCAGAGCAAACCATCGCATATTTTCAACAAGCTTATGATTGTTGCAAAAAAATGTTTCTTTAATTTGTCTGCAAACCATTGATAAGGGTGGGGGTGGAGGTGTGCGGCAATGCTCAAGTCTTTTGTCTTTTTATTTGTAATAGATATACGATTTTTGCCCAAAAAAGCACATTTTTATTTATTAAAAGTACATAACCTTAAAATGTCAAACTATTTGAATTTTGTCAATCTAAGAATTTTAATATAAATATTTTAGTAAGAAAAACGTTTTTCAATTGATTATTATTACTGAAATAACACTTACTAAAAAAATATATGTATGATATGAGTCAAAATTCGTGAAACGTAATAGCAAGAATTGGAAGTCACTTGGTCTTTTTAAAATCATTATTATTCAATAATTTGGACATTATATATGACGTATGCCAAACGATTTTGGAAAAAAATTATTTCTCTTATAGTTATAAATAATTCAATTTTTGTGTACTTTATTCTTGAAAAATAAATATCTTTTGTGAGAATAATATATTTTTTTATATTAACTATGTAATAAAGGTAGTAAAAATGTTTGTATTTTCTAACAACAAATTTTCTATCAACAACCACCATGTAATCAATTTCGGCTTTAAAATTCATAAGCTAGATTAAAAATAATATTTTTTGGTTTTTGTCCCATCTCCATATGATAACCAGAACATATTTTTATTTCATTTGGTATAATAAATTTGCATTAAAAATTAAGAAAAATATAAACTTTTCATTTGTTGATAATTTTATCAGAAAATATAAACATTTTTCCTACCTTTAAATAGTTAATATAAAAAAAATATATTATTCTTACAAAATATATTTATTTTTCAATAATAAAGTACACAAAAATTGAATTATTTATAACAATAAGAAAAATAATTTTTTTCCAAAATCGTTTGGCATACGTCATACATAATGTCCAATTTAATGAATAATAATGATTTTAACAAAAAATAAAACTTCCCTTTTTTTCTGTTATGTTTCACAAATTTTGACTCATGTATGATATAAATTGCAATAAATGCTGGGTTTTTGACTGCCGCTTTTAGAAAAGAAAAATAAAAAACACAATATTTCCGATTGTTTTACTTAGATTAATTTAGATTAATTAAAATATCAAAATATCTAAAAATTTTCGAACTAATAATTTTAATATAATATATAATTATGAGTACCATCAATGTTAGAATTTGCAATTTTTCACTTCAGGGGTTGCTTTCATTTGCAACCCCACACGACACACACAGGCATTATATAACCACAATATATTATTATTTATATGTTACTTAATAAATCTCGTGGAAATTTTGTTTACATTGCATTGCACGTGAAATGCACAGTTGTATAAAGGTTATGTTACTATTTCGCTTATGATTGAGCGGGTGATCGCGACGCCACCTAGTAGCATAGAAAGTTGGTAAAATTGAGATCCATGAAATCTGTGGTCGTCTCACTGGGCTGCTATGATCAGAAACCTTCCAACATGGGATCCACAGATTTTCCGGGTATTGAAAAATGAAAAACTTCGGATGGTCAAAAGTACCAAGAGCCTTCAACTTGATCTTCGTGCCCATGGAGACTTTTGTTCAGGAAGATTTTCTCTATCCAACAACCATAGTTTCTTTCAATTCAACTGAAACCAGTTACCCATAAGGAAAGGGCGGGATCCTTTCTTATTATTTATTTTAATTAATCAAAATTAAAAAATTTTATTAAATGCTTTAAAATGCGTAGAAATTAATAACATGAATATACAAATACTTTCAAGAACTTTAAACCATGTAACCTATCTAACCTATCTAAACCATGGCTCAGAGGTATATGATGAGTTATACGATCCAACGCATCTATCCCGTAATCATAACTCATATAAATCATAACCTCTAAATATATAGTTGAATGGATATCAACTATAACCAATTTCATTCATAATCAATATTATCCATATCACACACAACAATCTACTTATTTTTTAATTATAAATACATTCTCCATTAATAGAAACTGCACCGGCCTGCATTACAAAAATTGTTTTTTTTTTTTCGTTTTGAATATATTTAATTTTGTTTAATAATAGTGTAATAATTAGTCAATTAATGAAGTCTACTAATAGTCGACGCCGTATCGAATTATTTTCAAATATTTTCGAATTTTGTTATTAAGAACAGAAATAAGAATGCTGTACCTAATTGCAAATAATTGATAATTATTAACTTAAATGTGCTGTTTTAAATATATATCTTGAAAGCGATAAGCTTTATCATGAAGTTGAAATAACATTAATTCAAACCTGCCATCAATGAAAAACTTAAATAAAATCAATGATATTAAAGTATAATTATGAATGAATAAGAAATGAATATTTCTTTAATATTAAATGGTGGACATCAAATCGAAAATCAAAAAAGGAAAATTTCACACATTAACTAAATACTCATATCTTTTTTATAATATTCATTCAAATGAAATCGTTCATATTGAAACAACGTAAATTCGACTACAGTATTCGCCTATAGGGTGTAATCGAATCTTTCGATAGTGTGCATTTTTATTTCGTTGACCATATTGTATTTTTAAAGACTTTATTTATTAATTCATTTAATTTTTTCTGTTCATTTATTATGCTTATCCTTTTTTGTTGCCAAATTATTCACAGCGAGATGTACACAAGACGAATTTACGTGCTCAGACGGAAGTTGTATCAGTGCGAGAGCAAGATGCAACGGACAACGTGATTGTGACGATTATTCTGATGAGCATAACTGCAATGGTCATTTTTTTATTATGTCCTTCTTTAGTTACTTTTTTATCTGTACAAAAAATGTGAGCAGAACTGCAATTATCTAATTTCGAATAGTTTTCGAAATTACTACAGGAAAATTTATTTTTACACAGACAATACACAAAACTAAACATTTTCAATTTCTTTTTATTAATTTAAAGGTGAATTTTATTTTAATCGTACATGCTATTTAAGTTATTTTAGCATCGTTTCTGTGAAGTTTTCATTAATATTATAATTTTTTCTATTTAATTTAAACTACAATAATTTCGAATCAAATTGTTATTTTGTAAAAATTGTTCACTATCTTCTTCAGCACAAGAACTGAATTTTCATCTACTGCAATTTTAATATGATAACTCACGTTCATTTCAGTT
>JABFPJ010004796.1:0-13164 GCA_022817425.1 Gryon sp. ZL-2020 | reverse complement strand
AAAATATCGCTTTAATATAAACTATGTTTTCTTGATTAAACAAATTTATTATAAATTGTTAGTTTTAGGATTTTCAAATGAGTTTGATCAAATACAACAGGATATGTGAAACTACCGTAAACCAATTAGAGTTTGTTCAAACACAAAAAACTAATACGTTATTTAATGTATTTTTTGTTGCTAATCGTATGGTTAAAGCAGAAACTTCCGGCTTAAAATTAACCCCTAGATCTCCCTAAAGAGCCAATTTTGTTCCCGGCTTTTTTTTCTGTTAAATAATATATGATAATCTTAGTCGGTTTTTTACAACGTAACGAACTGAGATAGTTTGATATAGTGATCGAGCAAAGCACATATTCGATGTAATTTTTCAACACCAACGTTAAGTCATCAAAAATAAATTAAATTTTTCAAATAGAAATCAATTTTTTTTATGTAACATTGTAAAGTAGAATAAATAAGTTTGTTATGAGAAATGTTAAGTTTGCCGTAAAAGCTGAAAGAACTTTCAATTAAAAATCTTATCAGGCGAACAAATTTGATTATGTTGCGTAAAGTTTGCTCGGTCGATAATGCAATTTGGAGTGATGATTGTGAGTGAATGAAGCATATCTGTGAATCTCATTCAAAAATGTCAAGCTGAGATCGCGCGCGCAAACACGGCCAAACGATCCACATGGTTGAAAAACGACGCCCGTAGCGCATTCCATAGTACAGTTAACTACCGTCGCATAGTTAGGGAGACGGACTTTTTCTCCTTGGCGCTTTTTCTGGCCGTCACAGTGCCACATAATCTTTTCTTTATCTTCGTCCGTGTCGGCATTTTTTTTTTCGTTTCTCGTTCTCTCTTTCTCTATCAACTTGCGTCGCTCTTTCTTCGCTCGATTCGGCGCTAAAAAGTATTTATGACACGGGCGCGATAATTGCGACAGTACTCGCTTGAACGGATTCGAGTGCCGCTCGATGACACAGTTCAGGCACCGTCAATGACGGTGGTCCCGGTAGAGCTAAAGTCAAATCTATATCCACCGAAACAGACCGAAAGATAGACATAAGAAGAAGACGAAGAAATCGAGCGACTCAGTTTCGACAAAAACATTCACTTATGGATGTAATAAATTACAACAAATAAAGCGATACAAAATAAGTAAAAATTAAGCAGAAGAAATAACTTCGTTTTGCAATTTTGTTTTAAATAAATAATTATTTATTTCATTCAACTAAATATTCTGGAAAAGTTTTTGAAGAAAATTTGATTGGAAATTTATGCTGAATCACCAAAAATCATTATAAATTTATTATAATTATTTATTTTTCACGTACACATTTGTAATAAAAGTAGACAACCAACGGATATGTGTATCATGTATACATGTATGTGTGCGCACGCAACCACACATATATATAAACGAATGTCGTACACAAACAGACGCACGCATAGAGACACATACAGACACAGTGTATTTTGTTCGATGTACTCTGGATGAATGCATCGATCGCACCGACGTAGACGATGCGACTTTCTTCTAGGAAAGCAACGCCTGAACGTCGTCATGAAGCGCTCGAATTAGAGCACCCTATTCGGAATAGGAATTTACAAAGCTGAGGGAGGCGTCTGCGGATAACATTAATTCGGATTTCGGGGGATTTTTGTTTTTTGGACATAAACGTCGGGAGTTATAGATAGACATATGGCAGCAAAGGAGCAACATATTTGGGGCAGTGGCTGTGAGAAATAGCACGTCAACGCGCCGTACAATTTAGCTCGCCTACGAGCTCTTTCCGTTTATACTGTCGAAAACTTGTACAACTTTTTTTTCCGACATATTTCCATTAGTTGTTCTTATGATTTGGTGGGGAATAGTTTTTTCCTTGCATTTCTCCCCTCCATTTTCTTTTTTCTTTGAAGCTTGGATTGCCAATGCAACTACGGTAAAAATATATCTTAATGATTTATCGATGATGCGAGTAAAATATTACGCTTTGTCTATGAATTTGTCAAATTGCAGAAATAAGATTGGAAAAGATGTAACACATTATTAAAAAGTGTCATATTTTTTTAAAGCTTGTATTTATTACAAATAGTATTGTATTTGTATTTCATTTGAACTCTTATGGTTATTGTATTTGTATTTTTTTTCTATTCTTAAGAGAAAAAAATAAACTAGTATATATAATAAGTATTTGTGTTCATATCAACTTATAAATTTTTATGTTCACTTTATTCGTATAAAAAGGGGAACCAATCTGTTTTATCATAACATTTTGCTGTATTTTAAGAGATTACTATTTAGACAAAGTTAAAGTGATAAAAAGAGTTTTACTGACATTTAAACTTATGAATTGCAAATTTTTAATTATTTTTTAGTAACTTTTTTTTTCTATTCTGTAACAAAATACTAAATTTGTTAATTTATTAAAATGAATGGAAAATCAAACTATATTTTACTTCAATAAGACAATTTGTACCTTGAAATGATGGTAAAACAGGTTCTATTGTTAATTTGAGAAACTACAGCCTACAATACACATTAACTACAATATATCTGTGGCACAGAGGAAAAACCAGGTAAGTGTATAGGAAATCCTTAAAATCCTAGCTTAAATAAGTCTAGTATGTTTTTTGCATTTATTATAAATATTATATAATTTCTTATAAATCATCGCTTATATTTTACATTAAAATACTGTATACAATTGCTTAATAATAGATTGTACGCAGTATAATTATTTTCATTAAATAAATTTAATAAAACAAAAAATGGACGAAAGTAAAGCAAATACATTGATAAAATTTTAATAAAATCCGACGAATATATAAAAGACAAATGTAAATATATAAATAGTGGCAATAGACTGAATGCTGAATGAAATTAGAAATCGCTAATGAAGATCCAACGAGGTTTTGTTAATGAGCGTAGAATGGCCGTAGTGGTCGTAAAGAAAAATGTTGGACGGGTGCGCGGTCGCGCGCTGTTAGGATAAGCGAGAGGTGTTTTTTTCGGGCGTTCTTTTTTGTCGCCGCCGATGGAGCAAAATAATGTACAATATATAATTGATGGTTCGAAATAGGAATTTCTCACGGCTTGGTTTGAGCGTTATGGCGCAAGAAAGTCGTGGAACGAAATTCGGGCGGGCTGTTGGACTTTGGCGATGGTATCAGGTTTCGGGGCCGGGACTTGGGCACTGGAAGCGGGACCAGTCGGGACCGACCGACCAGTTATTTTGCTTGGTCTACCACACCGCGTTCTCCACTTGTGGCCGTCGCCGCCGCCGTTTCGTATTCGTTGCTTGGCTCTTTGCTCTCTCGCCTAATTCTCTTGTCTATTTTTGTTGGCGTCTCGTTGTTCGCGGTTACGCGCCGAGCGCTTCTCTCTCGCCTATTGTCGACCACCCGCCAGCATAATGCATCTTAAACGGCGGCGCCTCAAAGATCGACGCCTCGGCCTGCCTTCTTCGGAATTCTTCAATATAAATCAGATTCCTGAATGAGCGGACGAGCGCCCGCAGGGACGAAGAAGGCCATGCGGAGGAGAGGCGCGAGGGGGGAGGCTTTAAGGGGACCAAGGGGAAGGGGAAAGAAGGACCATCCACGGGGAAAAGCAACAGTCAAAAGACGATTAATGCGAGGGAGCCTGGGAACAAACATTCACGCGCCGACTTCTTCTGCTTCTTCTTCTTCTTCGTCTTCTTCTTCTGCGTCGTAGTCGTCGTCTTCTTCATCTTCTCCTTCTATGCTTTGCGTCTCCTTTATGCGCGCTGGGCGTTTACTTATACGATTGTTCGCCACGGTTTTGCGCGCCTGCATTTTTTCATTTTCTCCTTCTCGTTTCATTTCATTGCATTCTATTTTTGGGTTGTGTTAGTTTCTTTTTATCAAGTCTCGCTTTCCTTTTTTTCTCTTCGTTGTTTTCGTTATGGCCGCTGTTTGTTGAATAGTTGGCATAGTTTCGGCCAAATTTTCGGTGTAGGCAAGATGTAGGAATTTTGTACGCTTCTTGATAGAGATGCAGATTTCCAACTTTTTTTCGATGAAAGTACGAAAATTGGATTATGAATAGTTTCATTATGCAGATGAAGCACTCGAGAGGTGATGGCTGCAGTTGAAAAAGATTGTTATGCGATTTCATCACGTTCTACATTTTAATTACTGCTATTTTTCATCATGAGCGTTATTATTTTCTATTTAGAATGAAATCAATGGCTTTATGCTTTGAATTTATATTCACTTTTTTTATGCAAAATTTTTTACAAAAACGTCATCCGAAAGATAATAAATTATTTCAAAATTATTGTAGATGGTCACATTCATCAAGTTAACTCATAATTAAATGATTACGTAAATAATTGTTTAATAAGTTACATTCGAATAAATCATTATAACGATTATTATTTTTCTTATTTTTTATATACGGCATTTTCTATGATAACTAATTTATTTGTATATTAAGTTTGTTCCTCAAATTAATTAAATGATAAATGATTTGGAAAATTATTTAATTTTTTTCCGGGAAATGAATACAATTTCTTGAAATCATACCAAATATAATCATTGTTAGTTTAATCAAAGCTTTGACTTGAATATTATCATTTTTCTAATATTGTGTATACTTTCCTTCAAAGCAATTTATGTTTAGGGCAGAACTCTATTCAGTAAGCCAAATTGAACTTTTCTTGATTGAAGGCATACTTTTTGGCAAAGATATAAATATTTCGTCAACATTTTTCGATTCATTTTTGATTTTCTTAAATAAATTGTGTTACAAGATTGTATTAAGCAATAAATACAAAAATTAAGTTGATTAAAAAAATGTCCGTTTAACAAGATAACTTTTTCCAGATCGTGTATTTACATTTTATATTAAAAAGACTTAAATTACTAAATCATGAAAAAGTGGTGTTCATAAAGTGTACAAATAAAAGTCAACATATAAAATGACACCAGTATTGTCGAATAATTGAATGCTTCCTGATCATTTTCACACTTGTTATATTTCCAAAGAAAGTTGTCACATAAATTTCCACGCCCACCATTAGAATTCATGGAATGTTATCTTGTCAATATCACCACCATCGACCTTATTTACCAAGAAAAAAAAAATTCTTTTCTTATTTCCCGACCACCATGATGAATTTATTGTTTGACCATAAATTATTATGGTTTTCTTATTGTGTAATAATACGTCTGTTTTCAGAAGTTTTATTTAACACCTTTTCAGTATCCAAATTTGATAACTTCTTTGACTTTCTTCAATCTCACAAAAATATTTGAAAATATTTACTGAAATAAAAAAAATTCATAAAATATGCAAATGCTACATTTTACATAATTAAAATCCTTTCTTTATATAATTTCAAATATATTCCACAAAAAATTTACTTTTTTAAAACTTCTCCTTTTTTTTAATTTTCAATCAATCTTTTTCAAAATGTCATTTTTTACCGCAATTGAAGAAGAAAACATTTTTTTTCGATGTCGCAAAAAATTCCGCAATTCAGCTAAACATTCCGCAACTAAATATTAACCTACGTGCTTCTTGCTGTGCGATTGCTTAATGACATTTGAGTCATCCAGGCGTTACACCTGTGCCCCGTCTAACGTACCTTCGCCACGTATGTAGATACGAATACGTACAGCCACATATCTCGATAGCTATGACATTCCTCTTGCCATTACTTGCGTTCCAGCTCGCGTATCTACAATCGTTTCGCTAGCCATCACTTAAGCTGAGAAGTAACTGTACCGTAACGACACAACCCACGGTCATCGCGCGATCTTCCTCTTCAAGGATTTTCATCATTTTGCTCGCGCGTTATTCAACATTTTTCACATTTTTCCATCCGTTCTTCTCAGATTTGTATTCAAATATTTTCACTACAGCAAATAATACATAGACTGAAATTATTCGCCAACATTTTTCCGTAATATTTTAACAGCAATTTTTGGTATTACACTTTTTTCACGAAACATTTTATTTTTTATTTTTTCCCTCTTTTCAAACTTCATGTCAGTTCATTTAATCAAATCAGATACAACTTTATCAGACACAATTATCTGTTGTTCCGCTGCTATTTGTTCAACTTTTGAATAAAAGTGTTCAACTTATAATATATATTCAAATTCAATTTGCCCACGTTTGATATCAGTTCAGTAAGTTGATATTCGTTTTAATATTATCACAATATAAAATCGAATTTTATCATTTAATCTCAAGCTCGTAATAATTATTCAATAAAAGATTTACGGACCTTGGATAAATATTTTATAATGATACATTTGAATTTTGCAGTTGATTTTCATTTTATCTGACAAGATGGCACCAGAGAACCCACTTTATCTAACGTGTTCGTCACGCATCATTGGCGCAAACCTTTTACGTTGATTTGCAGTACATTTAGCGCTTTGCTCTAACTGGTTGAAGTTCAACTTCTATGCAGATAAACCGTGATAAATGCAATCGTTGCAGATGTTTGTTGTCAGATAATGCATGTGCTAATGCACTGGAAAAAATGCAGAGCAAATTATTCAAACGCACATTTTTCACTGCAAACGTAAAGGAATTTGATTTCAAATTACACGATACGTACTTAATTGTAATTTTTTACTCAGCAAAAATGTTTCGTTTTTCTTCTCAATATTATTCTGAAGTTATATCCGTAAAGTACATTTTAATTTTAAATCAACTCATTTTTCTTTAATGAATTTTGAATTTGATAAATTAATGTAGTGTTAATAATGTTAATTAAAAAAAAGAAGAGTTTTTCAATGTTTTATAGTAAAAAGGTGCAGATAAAAATACCGCTGGGTCAAAAATAAGTTGTCATTCGGAGCAAGTACGTGAGTTATGGTATTGAAATATAAAGCGGTCAAAATGTGGTTAATCTATGATAATCATCAAGTGTGGAGGTAGCATTTGCTGCATTCTTCAGTTGAACATTCGTTACTGTGACACAAATACCAACGAGACACGTGGATATGCATAACATCCGAGCACCACGTGATCGTGTAATACGTGCCCGAGGAAAGAGCAACTTGCTACGTTTACAGAATTGCAGCACTTGTCGCGCATATTTCTTTACAACCTCCTTATAACGTTGGATTAACGTAGGTTTCGTATTAAATATCATATTTTGTTTCTGCTGTTACAAATCAGCTCCAACTTCATTTTTTATTATTTCAATTTTTATGACATTTCACAAATATTCCCACTTTTTTCAAACTTTTATGATAAATTAATTGAATTTCGCTTTAGTGTAACTTTTTTCTAATTGCAAATAATATTGTTTATTATATTTTTAACATTTTTTCTGATAGTAAATAATCTTTAGACTGCTTTAAAATACTACTTAATCGAATAATAAAAGAACTGAATGACTTTAAGTGGCGAGAAAAGTTTTTTTTGTCGATTCGCAGGCACGAAAAAAGCAATGAAGAGAGCACGCGTCGTATTTTTGCGAGGTAAATACTACCAGTTTATCATATCGTTGTGCGTTACAAACGAGTATCTCGTCTTGTAAAAACCTTCGCACTGTTTGCACTCCGACTAGTTGCGATTTTTGCTGATCGCTGATCGAAAGTGCTTTACTACAACAACTAAGAAAATTGAAGCATCTTCATTTGCAAATCGATAAAAAGCATTTCGAATATTAAAATATTGATCTTGTAATGTTATGAAAAATATTAATATAAGTATATTTTCCATTTCAAAATGTTATGAAATTTTTCATTTCAAATTTTTATAAAACAACGTCCATTTACTAATGTTAAGTGAAATTCGATTATTCAGAGATCGCAATCGACATGGAATTTGTCTTGCTCGGCGAAAAAGAAGTTCAGTTATAAATAGCAATGCTCAATGTTGACTGCTTACATTGATCTGCATCCAATTGGAGTTTGCAAGCAGCCAAATTAGTTTTGTAATTTCTCTCGAGGATTTAAATTTGCGGCAGTTGCAGTGCTATATTTGACTAACTTACGTGAATCAATTAGGTGTTTGCCACTATTATCCCAGATGTGCTTAGCGTACTTATTGTAATGTATTTTGTTTTGTTCAAAATTTTCATAAGTGTGTATATTGTAAACCATTTGTGTAATTTATTGAAAACCATATAATACAATGTAAGCATTAAATAAAATGTATAATTTTACTTTAGAAGATGAAAAAAAAATTTTGTATTTTAAATAAAAAATAATTCTTTTATCATTTGTTATGATTTTGTAGTATTTTTCTTTTCAATGTTACTTTAATATGCAGACATATAATATGAAAGTAGTGTTATATATTTAATAAATTCTTATTGTAAACAGTTTATATTTCTAATTTTTCCCATGTCGATACAGAATATCTATAACATTTCAAAAGAAGTAACCCATTTGACTAACAGTTACAGAGAATTGAATTCATTGAATTTTGCAGGTTGTGGTATGCAGCAATTGTGTGAAAAGAACGTCGGAAATTTACATAATAGAGTCAATTTGAATTTACACGAGCTGCATTTCACGTCAATTTGACCAAATCTAATTGATCAAAAGTCGTTGAGCCTGTCTTTTGATTGCAAAATGCAAAAAAGCATTATCTTCATTAAAAGTCAACAAAAATGTAATGTAATTTACATGATTTTAATAAAAGTGTCAATAAGCAGAAAAATCAACAAATAAAATTGCCTTACATGTTTAAACCGAAGGAAAGCTTATTTGTAAAATTTGATATAAAATTTGCACATGCTTCTAATGCAAAGTTTTTGGATGCTGGTTCGTGACCCGTGCATCTCGTAACACAAGCGAACAAAAATGGACACGTTTTATAAGGCGTGCGTGCTCGTGGTGGAAGTCACGAGGACACGCGGGACCGATGGAAGTCGAAGTCAAGGGGGGCGGGTATCGGGGGCAGAGGGAAGCAATGGAATGCATCTTGCATCGGTGCGAAACACAGACGCCGGATCTCTGTGAGGGGGCCCCCTTTTACTTACTTAGATGCATGCGTGTATGCATCCGAGAGACAACATCGAGAATAACAAGACAAAATACTCCACAAGAACCTCTCTAACTCTAATAACAACTGACTTTTTACATTTGTTAATATGATTATTTATTTGTCATTCCACATTAGCCATCTAACACTTGTCGCATGTTTGCATTTATTGTAATTTAGTTTATCCATTAATTGTACCAGAACTTCACACCATTACGAAATGGGGGACCTACCGGGTAATGGCGCAATTACCGTAGATGCTTTTACGTTATTAGAGTTAGATATTTCGTTTAGTGGAGAAAGAGGGCCGAATTCAGCGACGCTCGAAAAAAGGAACGCGATAACCGCTGGACTCTCGTTCTTTCATTTCCTCTTTCTCCAAAGAAAGAGCAAGACAGAGTGTGCGAAAAAAATGTACAAAATAAAGAAAGAAAGAGATGGACGCTGAGAGCAAGAGAGACAGAGATAACGAGCACTCGCGCGTTTCTGTCCTTGTTCTTCTTTTCTTTTTCTCTTCGTTTCTTTCGTCTCTCTTTCTTTCTGCGGGCACAACAAACAGACGCCGCCTCGTAATTTGTTTTCATACGTTCGCGGCGTTCGCCGATCTACGCCTCCAAGATCGTCTTCGTAGCTATCTGTCTTTGTTAGTCGGTGTTCCTCGTCTCATACTCCCTTTTTCTTGCTCTTCTTTCATTCTTACGGCTCGTGTGCACCCCGATATCGAGCGCCCAACTTCGCAAGAATGCCTCGCCTTTGGACGCCTAAACAACACCCAGTTCTCAATTCAGTTGATCTCATCGCGCTAAGACGAATAAACAGTTCGTTCCATGAATTTTCGCTTAGTTTTAACGCCAATTTTATCAACCCTTTAATCACCAATTTCAATCGTATAATAAATAATGCGATATTGTCTGATGATTGAGTATTAAGATGTGCATACTAATTTTAAGATTTTCTTTAAATAAAATAACAAAAATAATTCAA
Source organism: Gryon sp. ZL-2020 (assembly GCA_022817425.1). Classification (NCBI taxonomy): domain Eukaryota; kingdom Metazoa; phylum Arthropoda; class Insecta; order Hymenoptera; family Scelionidae; genus Gryon; species Gryon sp. ZL-2020. The sequence goes on along the minus strand of JABFPJ010004796.1, from coordinate 3,208 downwards.
AGAATATAAATTATTTCATTCACAAACATTATTGCAAATATGAAAGTATATTTAATCAAGTATATTTTATCACAAATGAGTGACAAAGTTTATTTAACAAAAACAGAAAAAAATGAAACAACGTTATAAAAATTTGCAACACAATTTTATTTGACTTTTTATTTTCATTATAAGTCTCTTATTTAAGCTCTAGAAACTAAGAGCAAATTTTATGACGTCAAACAGAAACACAAGAATATCTAGTGGCATTTTACGTGGTAACATAATATCATTGTTTTTTTAGAAATGTTTTAGCAAAAGATAAATATTATGTCGTATAATTATCTCTTTATTAGAATTTGTATTGCCGTAATAAATAACTTCTTCCTATTTTATAAAACAAGTAAAAATATTGTCTTTAGGGTTTTTCCTGTTAAACGTTTGAAGGAAAGTAAAATCGATTTTCACAAATATTTCCTTTTCACAATGTTTTCGCACTTTGATATAATTTATACATTATCTTTATTAACATTTCACATAACCAATTTAAAATACCATACTAATGATATTTATTCAAATTGTATTTTTAATATTTCATTTGAAGTTTTCTTTTTCATTAATTTAATGTTTGAAAGGCATAGTATCGTGGCGTTTAAAAAACTGTTTTTCACATTTTCTTTTGCGCAAAGCAACAAATAAAACTATATTTAAAGCTACAAATCAAACACGTGTCCATGAGATCAAAGGATATTGATCTTAAAAAGCTATGCAAACATGCTTGAGTAGGGGAGCACCACGCGTCGCGCGCGATTCCGATTGCGATTGTGAGGGTTGCAATCCTGTAAGTATAAGATGAGCCGCCCTTCTGTTCATCCGATATCGATTGAATTCGAACTTCGGAAACGAATTCGACGCACGATCACGCACCGCTGACTCACCAAATACGCATTATGTAGTTCAACAACTGCCATAAAAATAACGTCAATAAAAATTCTGTCAAATGCCAAAAAATCTTGTACAAAACAGCAACATTTGTCTCCAATTTTATGTTACTTGAAAAAATTGTTTTCATTAGGATATTTTTAAACAAAAGTAAGGAGTTTATTTTAAACTTTTAGCTTTTGACGTATTTTTAAGTTGTTTTCAGTTGTTAAAAATAATGTTTGAAATTCTTTTAATATAGAATAAATCATAACTGAGACCATAATTTTAATTCTTTCAAAATGTAACTTATAATTACTTTAAACACTTTGTAATTTGTAAATTTTCATGAGATCATTAGACAATTTTGATTATAATATAAAAATATATTGTTCTAATGCCATTTGTTTCACGTCATTAGTTTAGTGATTTTTAAGAGCAAAATATCTGAAAAAGACTGACGTTGAATTAAAAAAAAAAGACGAAAAAAAGATGTTTTATGCTCTTATTTTTCTCAGTACGCTTCGTAACGCTTCACGGATAGTAAATTTTTATTGCTCACCATTAATGATTATGTTTAATAAATCTTATAATGCAAAAGACGACTCACCTGAAACAGAAACAAAATACAATTAAATTACTTGTTATTCATTAGATACATACTAAATATAAAGTTACTGAATAAGCGTAAATAAGTCAAGTGTATCGTTAGAAGTAATTGCTTCCTCCGGTGTGATCGTAGAAGTACGTTATATTTGTGATAAGAAAATCTCGAGTTTATTAGGATTGTGTACAATTTTACGGGTCAAGTATTCAAACAACAAGATCTCATTACGTACATAAATAATAAATTTACGTTCCTTCGTAGTAATTTTTATAACCGTGATTGAATAGAATTATTGAAAACAATGGAGAAAAATAAATATGATAAAAGGGACCGTGAAAAATGAAATAATTCGAATTCTATTGAATTATTAAATATTACATAATACAACATGAAAACATTTCTCAAATAATAATAATAATTATATTCAACAATAATTACTACACAGTTTAACTATTTCTCCACTTTCGCAAATTGGTATCAAAGAATGTGCATTAAGTTATCATCAACACTTTGTTGGAAAGTGAAACAGAAGAATGTATAATTTCGAAATATCTAAACAAGAACAAAAAATCTGCATTCGAAAAATAATAAAGGAATAAATAACATCCAACAAAAGACACGAGCATTAAATTGAAGTTTGAAAAAGCCCTTCGAACATTTCTATAGGTCAATAATTGGATGTCTAATCTGATGCGAAGTATTTTGAAAAGTTGCGCGAAGCTCTTGGAGTAGTTCCTTTTTTTGTTCTTGTCTTGTTGTTTCTTTTATTTTGCTCATTTTCTTTTTGCTCATATTGCTCGTAGCCGGTAAAAGAAAAGAGATACGACGTTCGGTAATTTGGGTGATCAGTTTCTCGCTGCGAATCGCAGCTTGATTTCGACGAGGTGGTGATCGGTAAAGCGCCCCGAAAATGAGCTAAGAGTGGCGGCGGCTTCCAAGGCGAGAAAGAGATCGGCGGAGCAGAGCAGAAGGAAAGGCGCGCCGAAGAATGAGAGGACTGGACGAGGTCTTTGGTTACGAGCGCGCAGCAGCGGCGCCCCGGGGCCATCCATCATTCCAATAATTGCTTCCCTTCCCATCATATAATTCCTATGGAATTCCCCTCCCCTCCCCCACCCCGTCCCAACTCTTCTCATCTCATTCTCCTTCTTCTCTCCTCCTATGTGTGATCCCCTGAACGCCTTCGTTCGATTTTGAGCGCGACCCTACGCGCCCAGCATCTAACATCCGCTGAGAGTTTCGCGAATCGTCGACCATGATATTTGATTCTAGTTTGTTATCCTTGCGAGAGAGTCATTCCAATGACGTTGCCACCAATTTAGCCAACTTTCCATGGTGGGAGAAGAGGTCAGTGCGCCTTCAGAACAGCAAACTCAACACTGATTAACGTGCTTGATGAATAAGCACTTAGCTGCTTTTAATTGTGGAAGAGCAAAATACTTAAGATTTTTGTTCTCTTTTACAAGTGTAAATAATATGATTTGATTCTTATCAAATAGTCAAATTCAAATATTCAAATCGATAATAATTAAACATATTTTTATTGTTCAACAAGTTTATATATATAATAATACCCCAGATGGAAATTTTAAATCGGTTCATTAAAGGCCCAGTAATGGCAATCAGTGGTCGACCGTCGTATTTCATCGTTGACGCAATATTGGCAACGAAACACCGTATTACGTTGGGCCAGTACTGGCT
>JABFPJ010004795.1:0-13164 GCA_022817425.1 Gryon sp. ZL-2020 | reverse complement strand
CCTAATAAATTTAGTATAGATGTTAATGAAAAAGATAAAATAAATTATATTATTTAAAATGTGAGCAAGAGTATCCCAGTTTTATTAGAATGCTAATAAATTTTACTCTATGAGTTTTCTTAGTGTATGAATTCAAATGCGATAAACGTGAACATATGATACGCGCGTAGCATTCTTAAGATATTGATACAAAAATAGTATAACTTTAATTTCATGTCAAATTTACATGAATCATTGAAGTGCTTTATTTATTGTATGTTTTATTATCGATAATATATGTATATATTTGTATATTATAATTTGATCAAATTTCAGCAATTATAACAACATATATGACATAGCATTACATTATATTAGTATTCACAGTTCATTATAATTATTTGCTGCACTACAAGGGAAGATGTTTATTACGAATTTAGCTGTGATGATTGAATTCAGTCTATGCGTTCCCAATTGTTTTATCAAAGTAAATAAATTATTTGCAAAGCGAAGAAAACAAAAACCTTGAATTGATCAATACCAGGGACTGCCTTAACAATTTATATACATGATCAAAGAGCGCATACAAAGGTTGCATAACTCGAACATTCATAAGCGCTCTATCAGCGTTATCAGTATTTGACGGCTTGTAAGCCAAAGAAAAAGCGACTAATGTAAAAGACAAAGGAACATTTTGCTATTTCCCAGGCAACCTCGGGTTGTGTTTGTTTGCAGTTTATCCATCTGACGTTTATTTTGCATTAACGTTAATGCATTTAAATATTTGTCGTAACTTTATTGCAAGTTTATTACGAAATGCTCACATTCTGCTATCTAAGCGAATAATGTTTATACCAATGATGGATCATTTTATTGAAAACTTCAGAGGATTTCAGTTTCTCTGCTCTGTGAACGTTTAATGTTTCGTTGCTGTTCTTCCAATCTTTTTATCATTTTTTTAATAATTTCAGTTTAAAACAAAAAACCTTGAGCTCCATATTGATATATTCAAACTCTTTTGTAACTTTGGTAACTCTCAAAAGCAATTGCTCTAACATATATTCAATATACATCAATACAGATCTGATATCGATACGATGAGTTTTGATAAAGAAATCCAGTTTCAAAGCACAGGTAGCTAAATAGCAGCATCGCTCTCTCCTTGATGCAACAAGAGTTAGTTGGAAGCGCTTTTGATGAACTCTAATTCCATAGCTTTCTCTACTGTGGTTATCTGACATGACAATGTGAAATGCGGTTATATATTTGAACTGAACATGATAGCTAACTATGTACGAGAGAATTTGTGCATAATATTGGATATTGGCTGGCAAGAAAAAAAGAGAAAACAAATGAGTGGAATTGTTTGAATTTAAATTGCAGAGACATTTCCTTAAATGACATGACGTGCGACGTAATTTCACTAATATTATTTTCCATTATTATTCGAAGATGTAGTAGACGATTATTATAATGTCAGAATTGTGGTGATATTACATGTTGTGAATACATTTTGAAATAATTAAAAAAATTCCAATTAAGAATGCAATTAAACATTGAAACATTGAAGATTATTCCAGAAAATTAATTTAATTAAAATGGTCTTTTAAAACAAATTATTAAAATATGTGCAAATAATTGTTGATTCAATTTAAAATAAAACTATATATAAATTATTTTAGGGATGTTGTTAAAATAAATATTAAATTATATATTTATATATTTGTATTTTATTATGTATTATTAGAATAATATCATTTTATTGATATAATAAATGCAAAACAAAATATCATAATGTTCTGTCATATTAGTTTCGTGATATAAAAAATCGTGATGTTAAATAGAGCAGATATTTAATCTGTTTTTATAAACATGTATCAAAGAGTAAAAGTATTATCAGAATATGACAATGTGATTTAAAAAGTATACTTTTCTTTAATATAGTCTTTTAATTACTTTATTCAATTAAATTAAAGATGAAATATTTAATTGTAACTTCAGTATGCGAAAAAATGTTATATTAATTTAATATCTTACATTTCGGTTATTTATAATGTAACAAAACCGAGATTAATAACAGATGCAAAATTTCAAGAAAAGTTCAGTATTTTTTCGCGAAATTTTGCATCTGTCCCTGTACTACTGAACTTTCAGTAAATTTTAAATTTTGAACATAAATTTTTATATTAATTCTGCTCTGCATGTAAGGTATTCCTATGAACTCCTCTCCGTTCTTATAAACCGCTTATCCCTCCTATGATCCACCCTCCATAACTTCCCCTGAACTCCTTCCCTAAGAGCGCTAGCTCTAACGCAAAAAAATGTTTTTAATTAAATGTATATGTAATATAAATATAAAGCCTACGACACTTTGAAAGCCTAAGGCTATATTCCCTCAAAATTTGATTGAAATCGGTTCGGAAGATTTTACGTGATTGACATACAAACAAACTAATATATTTTACATTTTATATATTAACTAGCTGCAGCCCCGGCTTCGCCCGGGCAAACCTTGTAATATACTATATATGGACCATATATGAATTATATATGGACTCCATAGGGAATTATATATGCACTATATATAGTCTACATGTGGACTATATATGGAATATATATGGAATATATATGGTATATATATGGAATATATATGAAATATTATATACTATACATTTCACCAGAGTGAAGCCGGCTGACGACAAAAATCTTATGACGACCTCCCCCTATGACGACCCAAAATGTGTTGATTTACATAGATTGATTTACAATTTACATTACACAAAACGTGGTTCAAATCGGTTCAGTAGATTTTGCGTGATGCTCTTACAAACAAACAAACAAACATAGATTCATTTTTATATATATTAGTTAGATAAGAAAATATGTACACGTATATGTTCATACAAATAAATATGAATAATTCGGTTATACATATTACAATTGTTGCAAATTTGGGCAAAGTTAAATCAATATTTGTCGAAATGTACAAATGGCTTATCGAAATAAATCACTAGCAAAAAACGCCACACGAACAAACGAAACAAAAATTATTTTAAATGATACGGAAAAGTCAATTTCGTTATAAATTATTTGACAAAATAAATCATATTGTTTCAGTATCAAACAAAGTATGATATATTTATTTCTAGTTTTACTATTGAATTTACCAAAAAAATGATTGAATTTCATTGAATATAAAAATTTTTTGTCATATAATACGAATTATTCGAATACCAACATTTTTCATTTGATTATAAAAGAATGAAAAATATATAAAAAAGGTTTGTTAAATTTGATTCTTTATAAAATCTGAATATTGACGATAAAAAGTGCAATTTTCATTCTTTACGGCAAACGACATTGATAAGTCAACCAAAAATTTATCTCATTTGATTCTTTTGTGAAAGAAAAGAAAATTATTTTTAACCGGTTTGAATAAAAAAAGTCACCAGCAATTCAGCAATTTAAAGCATTAAAAATAGATCGGAGTATATGTGTTCATGCTTTAATTACGTTTTTGTCTTTAAATGCAATTGAATGGAAGAACTCAAATGATTCATTGGATTAGGTGTTTTATGCAATCAAGTGCATCCTTTTAATTGATTATTCAACAACTTAAAATGTTATAATCCATCATTATCGTTGACTTAATACGATCAATCAAAACCATAATCACTTTGACTCTATTATAATATAATCAATAAATCAAATTTATTTCCATGATACAAATAATAGAAAGAATATTCAATTGACACATTTTCATACGATACAATACACAATAAAGATCATCATGTCTGATAAATATGTCCACCGATATTCACAATTTTTATTCACAAAAGAAAAAAACGTTCATTTTAATTATTTAATACTCTCTTTTATTTCAAAGACAATAAAAAAAATGAAATGATTGACAGAAATTAACATAGTGCAAAAGTTGAAATTAACTCGTTTGGAAATTATTCCCCATTGTAGTATATAATTAACATACATTTGAAATTTAGCAAGAAAATTGGATGTCACCGATATTAGTGAGTAACATTTTGGAAAACAGTATTAAAAAGGTAGAAAACCTAAAGTTGCCGTAGGGCATGTTACCTCGAAACTTGGAACAAGTCCGACAGCTGAAATGGCTGCAAAAGAGACAAAACTGACTGTCACTTGCCAAATCTTCGGTAAACAACCACCATGTTTATTATATATTTGAGGAAATTGACATATTGAAAATGATATCGAGGAAATTAAATTTGCTCGACATTTTTTTCTGATTCTTCTGTCCTATTCAATTATTTTAATTAGCCGTTGCGAAGTCGTTCATTTTCAAGTCGGTAAATTGGATTTTCAGATTTCTTTAAATCATAGTTTGCTTCAACTTACTAAGTAAAATAAAAATGAATGAAAAAATTATTTGCAAAAATTTATATTTAAAAAAGCTGATTTCAGTTAGTTTAGACTCTAAATTTTTAATGTAAACTAATTACGCTAATCTAATATTGTGATAATAAATAATGTAATCAGCGTCTAATCTGCATTTCTATGAATAACGTCTAATATAATTTATCTTTATAAGTAATTTGTAAATTTTATCAGAACACTTTACGTGAGTTCTCTGCATAACGCTAGGTTTCTTAGTTGGATTTCGACTTTCTAATTAATCCTTTCTTACTGAATGATTTTCTTATGCAAGTCAACCATTTAAATTTGATCATGCTTTCATGCATTAACGTTTTAAAACATATTCATCTAACCACTGAAGTTTGTTCTGAAAAAAATGAAATTTAAGATCTACTTCTATAAGTTGCAATAGAATTCACGGATTAGCAGAAATTATTACAGTCCAATTTGCAAATTAATAAAGTGGAAATGAATAGAAAAGTAAATGCGAAAGATTGTATTACTGGTAATGCGTAAACAAATCGCTGTACCAAAACCAATAATATTGGTGAGGATATTTAGCACGCAATATTATGGTCTGAAACCGCACAAACAAATCGTTTAAAACCGCACATCTAGTTTCATTGTATTTCCCCCCATTGAATACGATTACACCCGTCAGTTGTACGAAGTATTTATGTTGTATTAAAACATTCAACAAACACTGTTATTCGGGAATAAAATTGACGAACGTTATATTCAACATTGTTTAAATGATGAAATGTTGTAAATACATAACAGAAGAAACGAATGGGCAAAGTAAATGTAGATTATTATCATTTGTACACTCAAAAAGTAGATGTTATTTACATACGAAAAACTAACCGTAAAATTGTAAATTTGACTATCTAGTTTGTTCAGTGCAATAATGACATAATAAAAAAATAATGCTTGTTGATGTATTTTTAAATCAAGTTTATTGCAAAGGTAAGCAAATTTGTGCCAACTAATTTTTGTGAATACATTCTAGTAAAATACTTCGAGTATATTCGTGCCATTTTTTTATACATTTATGGCATAACTAATTATCAGAAGTAATGGCCATAACTAATGAAGCAAAAAGTTTGCCACCACATTTTACTGACGATATAATTTCTTCGTTTGAGAATAAATATTCTTTTATCAATTGCAATTAATATGATGGTTGAAAATTGATGTAACTATTTTTTTAGTCTGGGAAAGAAATATTTTCCAAAAAAGGAGTTTAATTACTTTTTCATTTTGTTTTTAGATTTTATTGTACAGTTTCAAGTAACAATATTGTAAATTGAGTATTTTAATTTCAAAGATGGCTATTTAGATTAAAGAAGTTATTTCAACAGAAATTACGATTGAAGTTTCAGCTTTAAAGGAGTGAGAATAAACGTAAATTTTACGCTTAATGTAGATTTTCGAATTATAATTGCATATATTATATTATTATAGGAAAGTTAAATATATTTTAATATATTCAATTGATAACAAAGACAATAAAAATGATACGAGAATGAATTAAATTTATTGATTTAATTGAAAAGCTTTTAGCTGATATTTATTCATACTAAAGCTCAATCTATAATTAACAATTTGTATTTAATAATATAATTAAAAAAGTTTGTTAATGTAAATATAAGTATTTACTTTAAAAATATAAAAAATTGTCATGTATTTAATGTGTCCTAATGTACATCATTAAGAAGATAATTATTTTTAAAGAATAAGTTCACAAAGAATTTGGTAAAAATATGATGTTGCACATAATATTATAATACATAATTAAATTAATTAGTTTTGAGTCAATATAAATCTCGGCGAAAAACATATTTTATGTAAAAAATAGACAAGGAATAAGTTACTTTGATATAAAATGTGCAGCTATAATAGTATTATATTACATTCTCTTAGAATTTAGTAGGAATAATATATTAAGTTGTGCACTGTGACATTCGCAACATTATAAAAGCTATTTATTAAATGAGAAAATTTAATTTAACTCTTTAACGCCTAAGACTATTTTTTAAGGAAAAAACTTGTTTTATGATTATTTTTGACAAATAAAGAAAAAAAAGAGAAAAAAAAGAAGAAAGAATTTTGTACAAAAATGTGTTTAACATGTCTTATATACTCGCGTGAAACTTTTTATATAACATAACATTTATTATGTGCTCTCTTTGTAAAAGTGTCTTTTTATATTGTAAAAACTTTTCGCTCCTGCGAAATAAATTTTACGTAATTTACTATGTTTTCTTATTGTTTTGAAATCATTTTTCTTTTTGTCTTTAACATGGAGTCAATGATAAAAATTGTATGTATTCTTTATATATTCAAACTAGCATTTTATTATGTTACATTATATTTTAACTTTTCATTATTAACATTCATTTACTTAGAATAATTATACGATTAATTATAACCAAGGAAATGTATGATTTATGCTTGTTAGCTAAACTACAGCGGCAATTGTTATGTCAGTTGTAAACAAAAGAACAGATTTATTTGTGTCGTCGTTTGATTTAATTCATTTTGTGTACATAGCCAATTATTTTCTCTGAGTCTAAGCAGCTGCATAAATGAAGCAATGCGTCTTGCATTTTTACAGAAATAAAATTCTTCCTGCGCAAAGAAAAATGAAAAATATATTCATTTATTATTCATTATATTATTAATTATATAGTTGTTGTGACTCTCCATTGTGAACATGTAACAACAACAAAATTGGCGAGTATAATTACCCGCAATTATAATCTTAACTTTTTTTATTACATAATTTTTCATGCATAATATACGAAATTTTGCAAAATGATTGCAAAAAATATTTGTTATGTAAAGCTTATTAATAGAATGTTAATAAATGAGCAATATTAAATAGAAATTAATAGAAAATTTAAAATGGATTGTAATGATAAAGAGAAGAAAACAAACCGTCACTACAATGTAAACAAAACATTAACAGAAATGTTATCAAAACAAACAGACAAAATGATTAACGATAATATAAAAAAACATAGTGTTGCAATAATATAAGTAAAATAAAAATAAGGAAATAAAGAAATAATATATAATTAATATATTAATAAATGTAAACAAAAATGTAAACCAAATGTTGTCAATATTATTAATCAATCCATTAATAGTAATAATAATCAAATCAGTTTAGAAATTCATGTCATAATTGTAAAATTTATATAATCCAATATAGTCAAAAATGCATGTTATATAAAGTTTCAATATTAAACTAAAAATCAGTAGAAAATTATGACTTATGCGTTATTGTAAAGAGATTAGAACTTGACTACTATGTATGAAAATGAAATTGTTAAAGTTTTGCAACGAAGCGGATGGTTTTTCCTTGGCCCGTGAAAAATTTTAATTAGAATAAAATATACAGCTGTTCGCACATTCTGAAACGTCCTATTGCGTCTTAAGTTTCAACTCGACTCGTTTTCCATAAATTCTAAACATTTTGAAACATTTCAAGTGAGACAAATTAAACAACTTTAACTTCAAGTTTCCGGACTATCGATCGAAAAAAAGCTTATTCCACAAATTTCCAAACTTTTAAACTCCATTTTATTATTAATGAATAAAACTTGCTTCAATTTTAGTTTTTTAGTAATAGATTATAAATTTAGTATTTGAATTTCCATTATTATTTCGATTTTCTATTTCGAAATTGCCTCTGTCATAACAATTTTAAATAACTTTGTTTGACATTAAGTTTTTAAATTTTTAAAATAAAAAATTAAAACAAAATTGTTCTTGACCGACAACTTTCTCAAGTACTCAGGTTCTTTGACTATATAAAAACTATAATTATTTCCGTGGTTTGATTTTACGACTGAGTAACTTCAAATTCTTTGATTTTTTTTAATTGCTTGAATACACACTGCAAGTTTCAAGTATTCGTACTTTTCCTCTACAAAATTGTTGTTCATTCGATATCAATGTTAATCTTATAACGCTTACAATGCTTTAAACTCCACGATGTGCCAAAAATGATTATTTAAAATAAAATTCTAATAAAGAATCAAAACTATGTCTCCAAACTTTAATAAACCATCTTAATGGTTTATTAAAAACCATAGATTGTAAATGAAGGATAATATTTTTAAACAAAAGCATGACATTTTTATCAAGATAAATCAAATCTAATGTGTAGCCGTATTCCATGAGATATACACACATCAACGGATATCGTTGAAAAAACTTAAAATAAACGACTTGTTTTATATGCAAACGATGTAACGGCAAAAAACATGAGCTCAAAATACGATAAGAAAAAGGGATAAATATATAACGAGCCTGTATTGTTACATGTACATGTAATAAGTAGATTAAACAATTGATTAATATACAAAATGTGTTATAAATAGTCATTCATTTAACTTGACAAAAATTTTAATGAACACAACACTTAAATAAAGTTGTATAATATATGTGAATGGTCGGATACGAAATTTTGTCAGGAAGTGAATAATTTCGCAAGCAATTTTTATTTCATTTCCACTGTTTTGAAATATTTATTATGAAATATAGAAAGTTTGCAAAATTGCTTAATCTCGATTTATTATTGCTGAAAACCTAAGAAGCTTAGTGAACTTGACTTGCAAAACTAACAAACATAAACAACTTTGCAATACATATTAACTCCTTTTTGACTCAGTTTCATTCACAATTTGAATGATTAATTTGTTTACCAAATAGTTTTCATTTTTCATCAAAATATACTTTTCTTCAGAAAAGTATTAAACCTCGTTTTTTTTTCTGAAATTTGAACTGGGAAAATGTTAGTTGGTGTTTGCTGTCGAACTCTGCTGCTCATTAAGAGTCAATTGACCCTTCTAATAACTCATCCGTAGTACAGAAGTTCTGTTATGTACACTATTATTAGCAAATAAGTCAAGTACATCTCTCGAAAAACCATTTCAAATAAAACTGCATAATCTGAAATACAATATACATATTATTATGCAAATAGTACAAGTTTTATTTTTACACTAATGAGAAATAAAACTTTCCAGCAGTTCATTTGAACATTTTTCATAAAACTAACAAAATAACGACCGAGTGTCGGCAACACTTCAGCTTTCATTATTATAACTCCAAAACTTGATTATTTGTAACAAAACTTTTTTGATCGTTTTTATTTCATTGACAAATTCATTTCACAGTTTAAGTTTTTTTTAATTATTCGGAAAAAAAACAAATTTGACTTTTAAGATAATTCTCTTGAATTAATGAAATTAAATTGATCATATCACAATTATTGTTAAAAGGCGAAACTGTTAGGCTGAGCAATGTCAAAGTGTATCTTTGAACTGTCATACTTGGGACCTAATTATACCCATGAAGAGCTTTAGATCTGCACCCGTGATTAATATAGTCCCAAGTAAATATTCCATCTAACAGCATGTGAGACGCTAATGAGTTTAACTATTTACTCTTTGAAAGCTTGTCTTGAGAAACTAATATGTACTTGTAACACAATGTACTTTAAACAACTTTAATCCCCGACATTGGACAAAAGATTTTTGTTTCCCCAAAGTTTCGGCATTCAACACAAACATGACAAAATTTGCATTGTATTATTATTTTACTTATAGAGAAATTTATAAACATTTGTTTAGACATATTGACGTACAATTTATTTCATTTTTTTACCGATAATATTATTGTATTGAATTTTCATTAAGCTTACTATTATTATGCTTTTCATAATTACGAATGATTATGTGAGAAAAAAAATAAGTCGATTTCATTGAACTCTCGATGGTTCATTGCTGCGATCCGCAACCCAGGCGCCTATTCATATATTAATGGCCATGACGCCATTGATTTACTCGTGTATTTTTTCGACCCCTTTTCTTTCTACACGTGAGAGAAATAAGGCGGAAAAATGAAATGATGGCGGTGCTTTTTTTACCCGCACAAAAATTAATATAAATGTTTAGTAATGAGTTTACGATGGTTTTAAATAAAGTACCTTATTTTTGCTTTAGAACATATTTGCCGTATTATTTTTAAAGTTTGTCATAAATTGATATTTTATCTCACAAATATATTTAATCCTTATTTGAGTGGAATAAACATGTTTAAAAACGTTTATTATTTTTTGCAGATCACTCAAGAACAGACTAAACCGACGTCATTTTTTACAACGACAGAAGTTCAGTTCTTGAGTCGGCAGATAAGAGACTCAGATCCTTGTTACAGATTCAAGGTCGGCGATGAAGCAAAGCAGGAGTTTTATAGCCCTGGGTATCCCGGTCTTTATCCGAATCACTTGGACTGCTACAGAGTTTTAGAAGGTATGATTTACTCATGCAATATTTCGCTTTTAAAAAAAGACAAATAATCGCTGGAAATAATGTTAACTGCAGTCATACTAATTCGGTGAATTCTTTTTTGAAATAAGAATATAGTTTATCGTTAAAATAATTGAAATCACATTTTTTATCCAATTTTTGGATCATAATGATACCTGATTGTAGTCTATATAATAGTTTTTGAAATAAGCGGATTTTTATTTCTGTTACAAAATTTGAAGAATTCGAATTTCCGATTCGTCAGTTACGAAGTCACTTAACCTCGTTGAATCATTTGTTGAAAAATTGAACTAAAGTAGAAAAACCAGATTCAACAGAAGGTAAGGTAATTTTTATGTAAAAGGAAGGAAATTTATTTCTCAAAAAGAAGCACATTCTTCACTACAAAACCAATTAATAAGGCATAATATGCATTTGCGTTCTTTTGAAAAATTTCTCACCCGATTTTGCGTTATTTCCCTTACAACATATTGTTCGTATGGAATAAAAGGCGATCCCGTAATTGGATCATATTTTTCGACAAACGTAGTTTATATTGAATCTTACTGCAATTTGTTAGTTCAACGCTTATTTATTTGTTGTTTTATTAACTTTTTTTTATATAACCATAGAAAAAAGAGACAAGAAAAAATAATTATAGAAAGAGGCAGCAAACAAATCAAAAGGTAAAAGAAACTATTATGTTTCGTCAAGCTGTCATAGGAAATGTTTATGAAAATTTGTAACGTTAAGTTTTGCATTGCTGTAACGGAAGGAATGTTATTAAACGTCAGCGAAAGTTGGAAGTAAGAAACATGTAATAAGTATTTGAATGTAATCAACACTTTGGGCATTTAATAATGCAAGAATGCAAGTAGAATCAACAATATGAATAAGAGGGATTATAAATATCGAGTTTCGCAACATTTTGGCGGTATTAGATATAATGGGCAGTAATAATAGCATCAAAATATTACCAGTAATATATAAACAAGACGAAGAATGATGAAGAAAGAAAATAAAACAGTTACTAAAATATAGACAAACGAAAGTTTAATGACAAACAAAACAAACTGTAATATAAACAAAACAAAAATAGAAAAAACAAAACAATAATAAAAACAAAAATGCGAAATAAAACAAACTATACTGTGAACATGTTGTAACATAAACTAAAAAAAGATAGTAAAAACAAAATAATAATAAAAATGAAAAAGACAAACAAAACAAACTTTAATGTAAACATGCTGTAATATAAAGAAAACAAAAATGGTAAAACTAAAACAATAATAAAAACAACAATAACAAAAAAACTGTAATAGATTCATACTGTTACATAAACAAAACAATGATAGTAAAAACAAAGCAATAATAAAAACAAAATTGTAAACAATGGAAATACACAATAATTTACAAAAAGAAAATGTATCATTAATATTAAATAAATTCATATTATTATTAAATGGCGATAAATAATAATAATAATCTTCTGAGAAATTCATGTTTAACATAATTGCAATAATTTCTGTTAGTCAATTTAATCTAACTGTTGTTAATTTAAATATTCGATAAACTATGTTTGATACACTGCATTTAGGCAGGTGTACAAGCTTCGTAATAATACTCGATTATCAATAAATAACAATTCAACTTTAGCTCATGTATATATTCAAAATATAAAGTACAATTGATCAGTCGTCAGTAACAATGTTTACAAAGTCAACGAAATATCGCTTATTTGAAATAAATTATTTGATAAACATACACCGATAGGAATGGAATTCTATTATCTCAACAGTAATTTAAAATGTTAAAATATTAATGTTAAAATAAATATAATTTCAATTCTAATAACTGCAATTACAGTAAAAGAAAGTGACTTTTACAATTGATTATGTACACATGCAAAATTCGAATGTGTCAACTGTAATTTGTAATTAGCAAGTTACTATTAAACTTTTAGAGTTGAATTAACTGTAATTTTAATTTGACTTAGGCAAAAATTTTGCTGTTCACGTAACGAAAAATTGATTAATTATAACAAATGAACTATATATATGAAATAAACAAAATACATCATTTAGAAAAGCAGCATTGCCAATTGTTATAAGAATATATAATTTATATTCTGATTGAACGGTTATGATATATAACTGTTTTGAATAATAAGTATTAAATTAAATACTGTTAAAATTAATAATTATTGCAATTTATTAATTTATTAAAAAACTTTTAAGTCGGATAAATAATTAATACCATTTGTATAAGTGATATATGCCAAAAAAGGTGAGTATGCATAAAATAATAATTTATTTACTTTTTAACAATTATTTATTTTTTGATTGAAATTTATATTTAAACCTTTCGATACATAAGTAAATTATATGACACGTTGTGAATTAAGCAATATGTAAACCCGTGCTTGTGTATTCTTTTGTTTATTAAAATGCTCACACGGAAAGAAATAATA
>JABFPJ010004794.1:0-13165 GCA_022817425.1 Gryon sp. ZL-2020 | reverse complement strand
TTGATTTCTAGTACGTCATTAATTGATGCACCAGAAATTATTTATTAATATGAATACATCTGCAATGAATGGTTAATAACAAATATTTTACGGTACATTAAATACTGATGTGCGGTATAGTGAGTATTGATATTTTGTTGTCTGTGTGTACCTAATAAATGAAACCAAACTAAACCATGTTTTTCGGGAAACTTATATATATTATTTATATACATGACAACAGTTTTACACAAAAATGATTAATGTTTAATTGATTTAATTTCATATTATCTTACCTTTTAATTACTTCAAATTCAATCAGCACTTTTCACTGACAGTTTGTCAAAACACAATCAACTGTCAAGTGACAGTCGATTGTAACTCAAGATACAAATTAATTTCAATATGTTTCTCATAACAACAAAACAAAAATTGAAATAAAATTTTCCTAATCTTGTTTTAACATCGGATTGCATTTAATTTAAACGAAATGTCATAACATTAAAAAATGTTAGTTCAACCTGAATTTTGTTTCCTCGTGATACAATGATTGTTTAAATATTTTTACACCGTTATAAAAGTATTTTACCATATCGTTATTTTCAACCATTTAACACCACCGTTGAAATGTCGTTCAATGATGGTTCTAATCTATAGTTTTTTTTCTCTCGGGAACGCATAATGCATTTTCGAAACTTTTATTCTATCGGCTTGGTAGGTTCATTATTATGAATAAATACGTATAATCACTACGGTGGTGATTTGCATTTGCCGTTTTTTTTGCTTGCAAAATCGAACATTATAACTGAAAAAACCGTGTAACTAAGAAAGTTAACGTTTTTTTACTTAGCAACAATATACATTTTAAGATCAACTTTTTAATTGTATTAGATAATAATAGATGATTTAATTAAATAATACATGTAAACTAATGTTAATCGTGTTTTATTGCAATGACATAAAAACAATACTTTTTATGATTTTACTTAAAGTACAAATAAATTAATAAAATAAAAATAAAACGTAATTATAAACTTTGCTATCAATTAAAACAAATTATTACATTTACTCTCAAGTTGTAAATATACCAAAAAGTATTAAATATTTTATACAATGTTAAAAATGCTTTGTAAATGACAATTTGTTTAAATAGTAACGATTTTTGTTCGAGGAAAAAAAGCAGAGGCGATTCTTAAACAGAAAAGCCGTAAGTGACGCACATAAACAGAAAAGCCATAACTACCCGACGCTTTTATTTACGTACATCAAGTTACGATTTTTTCCTTATGGAAGGGCTCAATTTTCTGAAAACAGTAATAACTACACATTGTTTAATTTAACATGATTTGTATAAGAAAAAATGTTGTTCGTCATATTCTTATAAATATGACAGATAAAATGAATTAATTTATGAAAAAATCTCGATTTTTGACAATTTTGTAGTTACCCAGGTTTTTCCTTACGGCGGCAGTATGTATACTGGAATTGTTAATTGCCATAAGAGTCTATGTATTTTTTGCTTAAATTAAAAATGTATATCTTGACATCTAGCGACACAATTTGATTGAAAATTTGCAAGATAATTTCTAATATCCCAAACCATAAACATAAAAATGTCATAATACACTTGTTAATATTTTTACCTTGCGTTTGTCTAATCTTAAAATAGATAAAAATAAATAATTAAAATAAGTAATGTTTAATTTCAGGAATACTAAGGATGATGCAAAAGCAACTCATCTGACTGTCATAGAAGTTGCCAGTAGCGACGAATTATCCGCACAAAATCAGCAAACTGAAGTCACCGTGAGTCCCAGTTTTAGTAGCGACAGTATGGTGATTTCGAGTTCCGATCCATCAAGTTTATCTAGCGATACTAAATCGGCGACCAATCACGAAAATTGTCGCGCGGAAAAATCTTCGCCTCGAAACTGTCTCGTGCGAGTAAAACCCGGCTCAAAAAACATTTTACTCGACAGTATTGGAACTTATCAAACGGTTTTGTACACAAGTGGGAACGATCGTCCTAGTACAATTTTGGTACACTCAAAAGCGCGCCTCGAGCGATCCAATTCGATCAGCAGCGATGAAAATTCATCAGACGTACCAACGAGAGAACCATCGCAGTTGCAACGGGTCGCCGAATGGGTGGAATCATCGAACGCAATTAAAGTTGACGAACGAAAGGAACAAAAGAGTTGTCGAAAGCCGCAAAAGGTGTTGCCGATTTTTCAGCAACATCGACAAAATCGTGATTTGGACATGGAGAGGGAACATTTTAAAGATAAAGATCTTATCACGTTTGAAGGCTCAAGTGAAGACGACAATAAGGAACAATTTTGCGATAAGCACAAAGATTCGGACGAGGAAGTTAAAGTGACCAAAGAAATGGAAGAAACGTATTTGAAATTGACTGCTAGTCTCGATCCGAAGGAGCTCAAATTAGATGAAACTGAGAAGCTCGGCATTACGATAGAAAAATATCGCCAAGACTATAAGAAATGTCTGCAGAAAATGAAGAGTCATTGCACTTAATTGGATTGATAGTCAAAGGGGAATTCTCAAAATTCGTTGCTAAATTCTTTGAATCACACATTTTCATTTAATTATATACCTATAATTGAATTTTACGTAATCAATTTATCTGATTCTTTATAATTTGTTATGTTATCTAAATGATTGTTGAATTTGTTTTTCTCTTGATAAATTGACATTTTGTTGTTATTAAAAAAGATGTTTTGGTAGACAATTTTCAAGAATATTTCTAATTGACTGAAAGTTTTAACTAAGAAAATATGAAATAAAGATAAACAAAATAAATAAGATTTAAGAATTCTCCATATTATCTGTCCAACATCTGCGAGCTAAAATAGCATCGTCTGATATCAAAATTTAGAAATACATCTAATTTGTACAGTTATGTTAGTTTATACATACGATCATACATCAAATTAAAAAACAGCTCTCGCATTACTTCGGCCTAAAACTCGTGCTACTTCATATCTTCATGTCTTTATACTCGTCAGTATTCATTAAACATTGGAAAAGAGGGCGAGAGATGGAAGCTAATAGGATTATTCTCAAAGCGTTCCTCTGTCTTTTTTCGTACGATAGTTTCTATAAATGTTACAATATTGCGCCTCTCATTCCCAGATTTAAACATTAAACTCAGTCTTTTTATTTTTCACAGATAACTTTTCGATTTTGCAGTCAAATCTCCATGTATGTACATTAAGCCAATCAAATACACAGAAAATATGATGACCATCAAAACAATATCTATCAATCTTTTCAGTTTTGTCGTTTTTATATATCTCAGTTACCAAATCATGCTTGTTTGCTTCAAATGTAATGTAATTAGGATCATTCCCAGTGTAATCATCAATCATTCTCTATTTTGCCATGCTAACTTAGAGTTTTTACAAGCTAACTCGGTTAGCCATTATCTTTCATGATTTATAGTATGACAGAATTTTTAAAATTGCTTAAGTTTAATCAACTGTTAAATTAAATATAACTCTTTTTTTGAATTAGTCTTAATACGATGAAAACATATTGTTTAAATATATATTATACTTTTACACTGGAATTGAAATGATTTTATCTATTTTGAGTATAAACGCATTGTGCTTCCTTACTTTGAAAAGGGAGAATTTTGTTTTAACTTGCATTTGTAACAAAAAGTATCGTATGTAACACAGGAGAAACAAGCTTGCGCTTCCAGCTGAGATAACAAAAGCTTATTTTTTATCCCTTGTTACATTACATAATATACTATTAATGTTAAATTTTGTATCAATTGAAGAGATTATTCATAAGCAGTCTTGTTTCACTCTTAAGCTGTTAATATAATTAAACTATAATATTAAAGGAGAGCGAAGATAAGATGACCTAAGAATAACTGATTAAAGAAATCTTAATAGAAACAGTTTTTAATGTTTTATCTGAGCTTTTGCCAATGTTTTATAAAAATGTATTAATGTATACAAGTACTTTATTAAAACCAGCACAGTGCTTTTTAAAATTGAATTAAGGATTTACACAAATGTATTTATCTTTATAAAAAACAACTTTAAAAACAAAGTATATAGCAATGAGAAAAGTTTATTAATCAAAATTATTAACTTTATTAATTAACTATTTATTTAAATGTCATTAAAATATATTGAAATAAATAGTTTAATTTAAAGATACAATTATAAAACTAAAAATAATGATTTATTTATTGAATTTAAAACTTAAAAAGTATAATTTGTATTAATCAAATATTTCAATTGCAAGCGAAAAAATAAACTGTACAAGATCCTTATTCTATTCTAGATGTTCAAAATGTTTAGATACAAAACAAATAGATATACATATGAATGAAAAGTGTCACAAACATAATCTCAAATAATTAAATAATTATATATACGAAATGACTATAGATATATAAATATATATATATATTGTATGTGAAAAATGTAGCTTAACTGTGAAACAAGGAAGACATACAAATTGAACATCGTAAAAAATAGCTATTCAAATCGAATCATTGAACAGCGTGTATTTTTGTATCTAGCTACTGTATCTAGATATCGTAGCTATTCCTATATTGAGACCAAACAAGTCCGAATAACGTACTACTATTTGTGCAAATCTTTATTTGTTTGTATTAATCGACAATATTTCTAGACAAATAATTTGACTACGACCTAAATAATTGTTATTTATGATAATAAAAAAGACAAAAACGCAATACAAGGCTCTTCCTTTTTACTTACTAAAATATTACAAACAAGGACGACTTTTTATTCGATTTCTCTGTTTATATATGTACATTATATACGAAATTATTAACTTATAACATTTGAATAATCAAATTGCAACATTTTCTCAAAATCAAAAAGTCGGCCTAAAATGTATGATACATTTTAGGACACAATTCTGATATTAAACATTAATTGTCATAATTCATTATTTTATTGTTAATAAATATAATAGTTTTATTTATTTTAGATATTATATCAAAGTTGTGTAAATTTAGCAAAATAGGCTTTTGCTTTGAAAAATAAATTGTCAACATAAAATATTTGTTTAGTTGCATATATTATACTTCTGAAAAAAGAAGAAATAAAAGAAGACAAAAACCATAGCGAATTTAAACTCAGGTGTTAAAAGCCTAATAAATATGCATTTTGTATAGTTAAATGTTGAGATCAAACGTTTCGTTTGATTTTGTTTGTAGATATTTATTGTAAGTCACGTGACTGTTATACAAGTATTTGATACTGATTAGAAGAAGAACTAGCATTTTGTCAACCAATGCTTTATTTAAGTTCCGTTTTGAACCAGAGCTAATGTTTGTGCCAATGTTAATAATGTCCTTATAAATCGTACTTTATTTTGCAATTGTATATAATTCTAGATGAAAAAAGGAAACTGTACACGAATTATATGAGGAGTATAATTATTGTTTTATAGTAACGTTTCTAATTTTATTAAGGAGAAGTGTAATGAAAGTATAGGCGAATTATAATTTCATACTTTTTTAAATATTTATATTTTTAATATTACTCGATATATTTGTACGTTATATTACATATATATATATTTTTCAATTGTTTTTACGAATGAATAAATTTATTAAATTAAATCAAATTAAATCTTATTCAATTTGCATTAATCAACTTAACTTTTCATTTCAAATCTCCTTGAATAATTTTAATGACTTGAGAGTTTATATAATTTCGACTTCTGTGTCTCAAAAAAAAAAAAAAAAAAAAAAAATAAAAAAAAAAAAAAAAAAAAAAAAAAAATAAAAAAAAAAAACAACTATATAAATATAATCAAATTTCTGTATCTGTCGAAAAATTGTGTGATTTGATTGTGTAATCGAATTAAGAAAAGCGTCTTACGATTAACGAAATGTATTTCTCGTCGAGTGTGTTAGCCAGGCCAACGCATATGTGCAAACTTTTGCATTCGTATATATGCGGTAGATTAATAATAAATCTCTTAACAAAAAGAAAACAACAAAGTTTTGCCATTTTTCTTGTAAGTCATTAATTTCTTTTTCTTTTTTTATTTTCTCGTGATAAATGTTGTAATTTTGTAAAAACACTGAATTACGAATAAATAAAAGTAACGCGACGCAATGTAGGTTCATCGGGCCGTACCCATTTCCGTTCAATCAGGCTAATGTTCCAATAATTCGGAGTCTTCAACGACTTAACGAATGAACGACCTCGCCTTTTTAATCTGTCTCGCCTATTAAAATTATACAATTTTATATTATTATACATATGTTAAATTTTTACATTACTACGTATTTATTTTACAAATTTATTTAAAAAATATTCGAAATTAAATATATTATTTTACATCGTTGAATTAGTACAAAAGTAATTGAATCATAATTGTATAAATGGAATTCGAAAAAAAATGAATCATTTGATTTCATTTTATTTCTCGTTAAATTTGCATATTTTGCATAATTTCATTAAGTGAACGCATTTGAATTGTTTGCAATGCAAATGATCAGTTAAACGATCTATGCAATTATCAAAAAAGCGCGCCCCTCGCTCGATTCATATAGGAAAGCCGGAATTTATACAAATCAATCGTGGACCTTGTAAAGCCCGCGATGTAGGGCTGTGATACGCACGTACATAATACGTTTTTGCGACCTAGATTCTACTTAGAGGTCAATCAGGATCATATTTTCGATGCGGTAGACATTTTTGGTCCACAAAATACTAATTAATTAATCAATTCAAATTATCCATATTATACATTGTACAAAAATAATACAAATAATTATGCAAAATAAATTTAATTATTTTTAAATTATTCTTTTGACAAATTGATATTATTGGATATTATTTATTATTAATATTATAAATTTTATAACAATATCTTTTTTTAGAATAAGATTAATTTTTCGCTGTTAAATGTTTAAGATGAGATTATAGAAAAGTTGATAATTTTGGAATTGAGATGAGTTTGCAACTGCTAACTGCAGGATTTTTAAATAATGATGATAATTTAAGAAAAAGAAGAAAAAAAAAAGGAGTGCTGAAAAATTGGTAGCGTTGCGTATTAGATATCGGCGCGGGCGCGATGATTATTCTTGGTGTGTGAAAAGTCGAGGCGGCCGAGTGACGGCCAGTAAGAAAGCGCTCGCGCTTACGTGAAGTCGTTGTGCCTTGCGCTCGCGATACAACATCATGCGACTGTAGACGTGCGCCGCACATATCGTCAATGTTTCTCGACATTCAAATAATTAACGACTCAGGTAAACATTTTGATTTTTGTTTCATTTACAATCATACTTAAAATCAAATCAATACTTGACAATAATACATATGGGAATTTAATTAAATAATGTTACTCTTATACATAATACATTTTTTATTTTAGTTTAACAATTACTTTGAACAAAATTAAAATATAACAATAATTGTTTTTATGAGAAACATAAAAGAAATATTATTATTATTATTATTATTATTATTATTATTATTACAGTCCGACCTCCGAATAGTCTGTATGTTTTTCTCTGTCCATCATTATACATACATATGAGAATATAAGGATAGAGTTGTCAGACTATTCGGAGGTTCGACTGTATTATTATTGTTGTTATGGTTAGGAAGATTAAGGCATTTCTTTAAATTGAACATTGTTTTGTAAATCTTATGATACAAAGTATTTATTTATTTATATATTATAGTAACAAATCTCACTGTCATGAGTTTGTTAAAGAAATGGAAGCACTTGTTCAAACTTGAACTATTATATGAAGATACTTGATATAGTAGATCGTATATAGTTAACTTTATCTTCGATGTTTTTATATAACTAACTGTCTTATTCAAATACCCCGTTATATTTTTATTGAAAGTTATGATACGTCGATCGAAATCTATTTTATTTTGCTCTATCATCGTCTTCAAAAGCATCGTTCAACTAATTTGATTGTGCAAGAATAAAACTTTCATCTCAACTTTTATTTTAACTCAATTTTGTGTTTTATTTTTAATTTCGGACTTTGTTATTGTATTGTACCATTTTTTTTTCACTTTATATTTTGTATAATTCAATCAACAATACAATATTTTGTATTGAACTAAAAATATGTAATGAATGTATACATTTGATTTGTTATTGTTATAATTAAAGGATCATCGCGGAAAAGTATGTGAAGACTTTGCTAAGGTTTTCGATTTAAATGAAATCGATGGAGAGACTTTTCAGGGCCGAAAAGCTTTCAAATGATGATACTCAAAAAATATAAAGACAGATGTTCGGAAACAATGCGTGATACGGGTATATCGATCAACAATATCATTGTTAGATGGATGTGTAAATTATCAGCCAATGTGTCTAATTTGACACTGTTTTACGGGTATCGTTTTTTAGCTTACGCAAAGTTCGATTCAATTTTAATATCTTGTTTGCACTTTTCCAATATACCATCAAATGCCAATATTTATTGCTGTAATCAGCAGACTTTTCATTCGCTAATTGTTACGCTTTAAATTAGTTCAAACTATTACATATTACATTTAAAAATTATACGTTTACTTTGTGAAATATCTTTTCTCTATACATTGAATTTTAAATTAATAATTATATACTCATTGCCATTATCTTTAAATCTTAAAAACCTATCAAATATTTGAATATGATACTTTAATAATAATATTTTAACACATATAATATTAACTTTCAAGATAAAATGAAAAATGGGTTTCTTTTCATTAAAGATAATGATAGTCATATTATACAGTTTCTTCATTTACACAAGTAATAGTATTAAGTTAGATTTAGTAAAATTTAAGATTTTTTTAATAATTACAACTTTAAAAATGAACAAAAATAATAATTAATAAATACAAAACTATAATTTGTAACATTTCTTTTTTTTTATTTAGGTCGTTTTTTAATTCATTTTGTATGTATTATTCCAAAATGTTTAATTGTAATTGTTTCCAAGCGATTTATTTAAACTTTCTATATATATCAAAGTTATGACGATATATCAAAGTTTATGGAACAAATAATATAATTGAAGTGAAATTGACATCGGCTTTGTTTACTTTTACTATAATTTTGCCTTAGCACATGACTATTACCCAAGTCCTTTTTTATTCTTTTTTGCGATTAATGTTGCGTTTAAGTGACACTTTTTTTTTCTTTTTCAATTGCATATCATTTGCAAATTGAAATCTTGACGAAGCGCGTCTTCTCTCATTTACTTCTCACCTGTACTTTGAAATTATGTAAAGTAGGTTAAATTATTGAGATAAATTCTTTTCAAACTGGAACACTTTTTCCGGAATTCATATTATACTTTTCCATCAAATCAAACATTATTGTACATTTCTTTTTATACACGTTTGATTAAAGTATTCCAATTTATATTTGATTAATAATAATTATATCGAAGGAAAGTTAATTATAATTTATTATAAGAGAAAAAAGTAATTTGCAAATGTAACAAAGACATTAAAAATAAAAGTAAGTTTTTTTTGTTGGTTACATAAAGTGAATGTGCAATATTTCACACGACAATGAACATTAATATAATACATTCATAACAATTGAATCACGTATTGTGTGATATATTATGCATAACTTTTGATTATATAAAGAATCAACTAATTAGGACATTAAGTTACTGAAAATACAGTGTTATTTACTGCAAGTCAATGTTAATACTTGAATGTATTAAGAATTAACTAAACAAAACCACAAACAATCAAATATATTTTATTTATTATAATCGATATTCATAATAAATCACATTTATTATATCAACATATATTTACGAAAAATTTCAATTGATACTAAAAGTCATGAAGTGCAATAACGGCTCGTGTAAAAAGCGGACAGTCAATTGTAACCAACAAATTTATAATCAACAAAATAATTGATATTTTATATTCAAATTTATTTGAAAAACACAATTCATATATTTTTTAGACCAACAAATGTCATTAAAAAATCACTTTGTGGGTTATATTCGACCGTCCGTTTTTTGCTCGAGCTGTTTCTTGCACTTCATTTAAAAGCCTTAATAACAATTAATTTGCACAAAAATTATTCACTTAAAAATAAGGAAAAATAAAATTAAAAACACCAATAAAAATAATGAAGTAAAATTATAAAGAATTCAAATTACATATACAAAAAACTTGGATTAATTTGTTACGCATGACAAGTCTTATTTAAAACAAAAAAATGTACAAATTCAATGTCATCCGGTCAAAAATGAGTTCCGGTTTGCAGTTTTCTCCATAATAAATCGTAGGTTTTAACATGACAATTACGCGGGGTATTAAAAAGATAAAAAAGGGGGGGGGGGCAAAAAATAAATAAAAAATAAAAGTCAGTAATGATGATGATGCGGGCACATAACGCATTATTTGATGATGCACTAGATTTATCGGGGCTTCCGCTAGTGTGTTTCACGTGGATGCACACCGCAAACAGTAATTAGTCTCGCTTAGGAAGAACGCGATGCAATACGCGTCGTGACATAAATGCATACTTTTCATCCTCCTTTCAATTTAATAGTACATTGTTAATTCGAGAATTCTGAAGGTGAAAAAGAAAAAGAAGAAAAAGAAAAGAAAGGTGATGAATGTGAATTGGACACTTTCCCAATCTTGTGCTTTGAAGTCGCGCCTATATCTTTTTAATTTGAAATATATTATAAGTGCGAAATAATGGCACGCCTAACATGACAGTTAGAAAAAGAAATCATTCATGTTTCGAAAGCGAAACGAACAAACTGCTTTGTTTTCTTGACGTAACGATGCAATTACAAGTGCTTTTTTAATTGTCTTCAGTTTCTTCGTTAAAGTGCTAACCGAGACAAAGACTTTGATGACTTTGGCACTTTGTGACGGAGAATTGAATATGAGCAGATTCAGATTAAGTTATTCATATTTCGACAGTATGTTTGAATGACACAATTTTGTGAACATAGTTTTTTTTAACAATATTAAAAATACACTACAAAAATAAATAGTTTGATTCCAAGTATATTATATACTTGACTGGTAAATGCTTGAACCGAGTATATTTTACTTGGAACAAGTATATACTTTTACATGAACTAATTCGATATAATACTTGAATTTACAATAAATATATATTTTGTCCAAGTTTCTACCAAATTGAATGAAATAATAATTACATAATTTCAATCAAATGTATTTCAATAAAATGGATTATATATTTGCAAACATATTTAAATTAGATGCATTTTTACAAATAACACAAATAAATGAGAAAATAAAACATGAAAAGCAGCGTGAATTTGTTTTCATTATTTAAATATGCGTGTGTAACATTAAATAAAGGGGAAAGAAAGAAAATAGAATAAATCATAAAATAAATATTCAACGTAATATTTGTTTAATGTACGTACCAGTTTGATTAAATACGTTTTTTAAACAATATTTATTTGTTAGTTAGTATTTGATATATTTAAATGAAATTGACAAACAAGTTTTAGTAATAATTTAAACATTCTTTCCCGGGAAATATTTTATTGAAAGTCACATAATAGTAAAAATTAGACTGGGCCAAAAAATACAAAAAAATTTGTTTACGCTCTTCTTTCAGTATATGTTTCTATGACCCAAAAAAAGAAGATTCTAAACATTTCAGCCAATTTAATTAATTTTAAATAAGACAATGACTATCGTGGTGAGAATTACTACCCCGGCGGAAACATTTAAATAAACATCCAATTTATTTTCAATGTACGAAATTAAATTAATAATTAATGTACAATGATTAACATTTAATTTTCCTAATAACAACAAATTCAAGAGATTCTGATATATATTTGATTTTTGAGATGTCAATATGAAAACAATTTAAAATGTTAGATTTGCGTCATTATTGTTTTAATTTTGTAAAAAATATTTAATGAAATATTAAAATATTCGAAAATTATATAAGTAATATATACAAATATTAAAAAATTAAATGAATTAATATAAAAATATAATAATGAATAGATACTAAATTTCGTAAAAACGCAAATATTCAGTGACTATAATTTCGTGCCGAGCGTGCTGGCTCAGTGACTAAGCCTGCCAGATTCGCATTCGGGAGGTAGCGGGTTCAATTCCCGCTGCCGGCCACTCTGATCAGGTTTTCGTGTTTCCCTGATCAAATAGGCAAATGCTGGAGTGCGCTATTTAAGGTAGAAAGCTACTCAACTCGACATTTTAAGATTTCTTTGAAATTTTGTTAATAAGTTTGTATAGATGAAATAATAATACTTGATTTTTTGCATAATTTTTTACCATTTAGTTTTCGAGTTAATTCAATTTGAATTTTCTGTTTTTCCTATCTCGATACATAGGTTAGAGTAGCGCCGCCAATGTAAACATGCATCGACGCTGCTTTAGAATGATATATCCATTGGCGGCGCTACTCTAACTCATGTACTAAGATTGGAAAAACAGCAAATTTAAATTGAATTATCTCAAAAACTAAATGGTAAAAAATTATGAAAATAATCAAGTGTTATTATTTTATCTATAGAAACTTATTAACAAATTTTCAAGTAAATCTTAAAATGTCGAGTTGAGTAGCTTTCTACCTGTGATTGCTCAAGTGCCCTTTGTTTTACATAAAACCAATTCGGTTACGGTGTCCAGAAATAAAGTTTGTTTATTACCAAAATTTATCCAGCAATTCTTTTATTCCTTAGGAATTGCTGGATCAATTTTGGTAATAAACAAACTCTTTTTTTCGGCACCGTAACCGAACTGGTTTTATGTAAACAAGGGCACTTGAGCAATCACCTTAAAGTCTAGCCACGACTTGCAAATTTTAGGTCAATGACTATGATTTAAAAACTGTTCGTATGTTTACATGTCTAATTTTGTCATTGTCCGCCCCGTATACGAATTGAGTCGTCAGAACGGTTGTAATGCATTTTTTTTAATATACATATAAAAATATTAAGAAATTAAATGAATTAATACAAATATAATCTAACTAATATATATAAATATGAAAGTATGTTTGTTTGTTTGTTTATTTGTCTGTTTGTTTGTTTATTTGTTTGTTTGTTCGAGCATCATGCAAAATATACCAAACCGATTTTGTTCAAACTTTGAGAGGAACAAGCTGAAACCTTCGAAAGTGTCGTAGGCTATATAAAATTACGATA